>JABLUY010000119.1:0-110371 GCA_013306675.1 Thraustochytrium sp. TN22 | reverse complement strand
ACCGCACTCGCTTGGCAGTCTCGCTCGCTCGCTCGCTCGCCGCTCGCGCGCGCGCGCCGCGCGCCGGCGGGCGCCGCCACCGCCGGCGTGCACGTGCCGCACGGCGAGGAGGACGAGGAGGACGAGGAGGAGGGGGAGCGCGGCAACATGAAGGGGCTCTTCGGCGTCGTGGAGTACCAGGGCAGGAGAGAGTAAGTTGCCTCGCGACTTCGCGCCGAGGCGAGGCGAGGCGAGGCGAGGCGAGGCGAGGCGGGGGCCGACGAGCGAGGTACGGACGGCCAGGGGTGCGGGCCGTACCGGCCCGCGCGGCGAGGAGCAGCGCAGGAGGACTGACGGCGGTGCGGCGACGCAGTGGGATGGAGGACGCCAGCGCGACGCTGGTGACGGAGGACTTCGTGCTCCTGGCTGTGTATGACGGCCACGGCGGCGATACGTGCTCGCAGTACCTGCAGGAGAAGCTGCTGGCGCGCGTGAGCGGCAACCTGCAGATGGGCGACGCGCCCAAGCGCGCGCTAGAGCGCGCGTTCCAGGAGATTGATGACGACTACTGCGAGTTCGCGCTCAAAATGGACATCGACGACGGGTCGACGGCCACGGTGCTGCTGCTGAAGGACTCCGAGTACTACCTGGCGGCGGCCGGCGACTCGCGCGCCGTGCTGGTCAACAAAGACGGAACCGTGGAGGCTCTGAGCCACGACCACAAACCGGACCGCCGCGATGAGCGCGCGCGTGTCACGGAGGCCGGCGGCCACGTCGAGTACGATCACGAGAACGACACGTACCGCGTCTTTTCGGACGAGGTGGGCGGTCTGGCCGTCACGCGTGCGCTGGGCGATGCGCACTTCAAGCCATACGTCACGGCGCAGCCCGAGATCAAGAGCGGCCGCATTTCACCAGAGTCGTCCTACGTGGTCATGGCCAGCGACGGGCTGTGGGACGACGTGACGAACGGCGAGGCCGGCGAGGTGATCTGCGAGATGCGCGATCGCGACATGGACGGCGACGAGCCCGGCCGCCACCTGCAGGAGGCTGTCAAGGAGCTGGTCTACATCGCCTACTCGCGCGGCTCGGAGGACAACATCACCGTGCTTGCCACCGACTTGCAGCGCTACTTGGCGTTGCACAAGGAGCAGCAGGCGAGCAAGCAGGCTGCGCAGCGCGCGGCGCGCGCGCGCGCCGCCTCGCCGCCGCCCGCCGCGGAGAAGAAGGCGCGCGCCGTCAAGCGCACCATCCCGGGCCTCGACGAGTACGGCCACCTCAGCGAGCTGCTGCTCTGGAAGAACCCGCTGCGCACTTTCCTTTGGTTCTCCGTGGGCTGTCTCATCTTCTTCCTCACGCACGGCGCGGGCTACTCGCTGCTCACGCTTGGCTCCTACCTTCTTATGATGCAGATCCTCATCACGACTTTTGTCGTCAAGGCCGCGCCCATGCTGCGCAGGATGCATTTGGTGGGCGCGTCTTTTGATGCCACCGTCTTCGTCATGCAGGGTGCGCTGCTCAGCGACGAGGTCGTGCAGCGTGCCGCCGAGGTCACGCAGCGCAGCACAACCTACCTCTTCTCACGCTGGAACACGGTCGTGCGCGAGGGCTCCCCGACGAAGATTCTCATGAGCCTGCGCTTCGTGTCGTACCTGTTCTCGCCGCTGCCCCTCGACGTGGCGCTCTTCGTGCTCTTCGTCGCCATGTTCAGCTTGCCGGCCACCTACCACCACAACCAGCCGTACTTGGACCGCCAGTACAACTCCATGCTCGCCTCCAAGCACAAGCTCTCCCGCAGCATCTCCAGGTCTCTCGGCTTCGGCTCCAGCAAGCGCAGGTCCAAGCGCGGCCTTGAGGACGAACCTGAGGACGAGGACGCTCTCTGATTCCATTGCAGGGCAGGAGTCACGGAGACCGTCCCGCAGCGCTTTGACGGGCGGGCCTGGGCAGTTCGCACCCAAGGCGCTGTTTCTGGCGAGGGCACTGTCCACCCCCCCCCCCCATGACCATGCCTGATGTTCTTACACGATGCTGCTGTGTTGTTGATGCATGGCGTTTTGTCGCTGCGACTGTGCGGCGCGCCTCGCGCACGGCGATGGTCGTGACAATGTTGGTGACGAATAGATTCTCGCAAGGAAGATTTTCCACAGCAAGCCTTGAAGCAGCCTGGCCGCCTGAGAGTTGACACGTGCATCGGCAAGCGTCTTGGCGCAGTCTCTGCGGTCGTCGACTGCGTCTCCCGACTTGGATTTTGACTTCTTACTCCTTCTTCTTCGCCAGGGCAGTGCTGTCTGGCAGACTCTGGCTGCTGGAGGTTAGAGGACAAGACAGCGCCTCGCTGCCAGTGGTCCGAGTCGTCGCGGCGCACTGGCGCAGAGCGGCTTGGGAGGGCAACTCGGTCGCTCGGGCGCTCGGGCGCGCGCGGGATGACGGAGGCGGCAGAGGACGCGGGCCAGGGCGCCGTGCAGGCGGCGGACGCCCTGAGCCAGCTGCACCCGCGCGCCTTCTACGAGCGGCTGCTGGATCATGGCGTGCGGCCGGACGGGCGCGCGAGGCTAGAGGCCCGCCGCCGCGAGCGCGCTGGCGATTGGCTGCGCGACGAGGGCGACGCGGACGCCGCCGCGGACGGCGAGACGGCCGTGGACGGCCCTTCGACCGCCGGCCTTGGATCGGTGGACGCCTCTTCCAGCGTGCGCATGGGCGGGACCTGGGTGGTTTGCGGCATTCGCGTGCTCGTGGGCGCCCCGCTGAGCGCCGCGCCGGACAAGGGCTGGGTCGACGTCACCGTGTCTGGCCTGGACGCGGACCCCTCGGAGCTTGCGACGCACCTGCGCGGTCTTCTGCGCCTCATGGTGGACCTCGAGCAGCTCTGCATTGCCGAGGGCTCCGAGTGCATGGTGCTCTGCGCCGACGTCTGCTGCCTGGCCAACGACGGCGGCGTGCGCGACGCGGCCGTCGACGCGCTCTGCGTCGCGGTGCGCGAGCTGCGCCTGCCTGCCTTGGAGCGGGAGAATGCCGACGACCCGCACTCGCCGCTCGTCATCGTCGACACAGAGGACGGCAAGGGCTCCTCCGATCCGCTCACCATGCTCGTTGACCCTGTTGCCCATTCCTTTGGTCTCTTTCGCTCCGGCCCGGACAGCGACGTGCAGCTCGTCCGCGACCCGACACGACACGAGGAGTCACTGCTCGACGGCGTCGTTCACGTTGTGCTCGACAAGGCTTCGGAACAGTCTCTCCACATTCTCAAGCCCGAGGGCGTGCCGCTGCCCGCTTCTGTGCTTTTCCGCGTGCTCGATCTCGCCGCTGCATGATGTGGCAAAACGCTGTGTGACATAAGTAAAGATGAGCCTGTTGACTCGAGAGGATGAGAACTTGTGAGAGAACTTGTGCGAGAAGATGCGTGCAAGGCGAACTTCAACGTGAGGCGGGCCGCTCGTCAGCGACTCACGTCAGCGCTGCACGTGAACGCCGCCGCCGCCGCCGCCGCCACGCGCGGCTTAGTTTGGAGGTCGGCTTTCTTTGCTTTGCTCTCCGAGCTCGAGCGCACAGCCCGGGAGGGTGACTATACTCCGCTCGCGGCGCACGTCACTGCCACGCCGGTGGCGGCGGTGCAGAGAGAGCCCGGAAGGAAGTCTGCCGCGGGCGAGCCTTGGCTACTGATTAGAAGTACCTGGCCAGCTGTTATCACTAGCAGCAGCAGCAGCGGCGGCGGCGGCCAAGACAGCGTGGCGAGCGTGGCGAGTCGAGCTCGTGCAAAGGGCCCGCCTGAAGGGTCAAGACGCCTGCCACTGCCGGTGCGCAAGCATACACGCGTGCGAGCATAAGACTCGGTGCAACCATGAGAAGCGGTGCGAGCATGAGCATGAGCAGCGATGCGAGCATGAGCATGAAAGGTGGGGTACGAGCATGAGAAGTAGCACGAGCATAAGAAGCCGCGAGGCTTTGCTTTGCTCTCCGCATCGAAGTGGAAGCTGCTGATCTTCGCCATGGCACTCAGTCTGTGTCAAGTCGCAAGAGCTGCAGGGCACTTTTGTGATTCGCATCGCACAAGAAGCGGTGAGGCTCTGCTTTGCTGCAGCATCGAAGTGGAAGCTGTTGATCTTCGCCATCTCCCTCAGTCTGTGTCAAGTCGCAAGAGTGCATAGCGCTTCCGTGATCACCTTCTTTGTTTGTCTCGCTTACGTCCTCCGCATCGCCTTTGGAAAACATGAGCGCGCTGAGGGTGAACTGCGACATCGTGTTTGTTTGTCGTGGGAGCTGAGCTGCGTGTATTGCCTCTCGTCTCAGATCCCCCTTTTTTGCGCCTTCCACGTTTGTCTCGCATTTTATCTCAGCATCGCCTTCAAGTGCATTGATTAGTAGTGAGCGCGACGCTAGCCCGGTACTGGCCATGGCGGATCGTAGAACAAGGATCCGTTGAAGTGTGCGAAAAAACATAGCGGCCAAGCTCACTTGCAATCATGGTCAGCACAAGGCTTGAACTCGAAGCCACAAGTCACCTCGAGACGGGATCAGGGCGCACGTGCCGGCGCGGCCCGCGGCAGAGCGCACCCCGGTTGGCGCCGGCATTGCGCTCGCTCGAGCTCGCTTGCTCGGTGGCGTGGCTGCTCGCCCGGTGGCGTGGCATCGTAGTCCTTCGCCACCGCCATGGCGGACGCGAACGCGGAGGAGACCAAGGCGCCGTTCGAGCCGCTCTGGCGCAAGCACGAGCGCGAAGCGCAAAAGTCTGGCACACGCAACACAATCTACTGGGTAAAGAAGAACCCGCGGTTCGAAGAGTTCGAGCGCGACGGCGCGCTGGTGGCGGCCAGTGCGCCAGCGAGATACAAGACCGGCGCCACGTACTCGGGGGACTGGCTGCAAGACCGCAGGCATGGCTTCGGCACGCAGACGCTGCCAAACGGGAACAAGTACCAAGGCGACTTCAAGGATGACAAGAAGGATGGCACTGGCACTCTCTGGGTGCGGTCGCGCGGCAAGCTCGTGAAGCGCTACACGGGCGAGTGGAAGGCCAACAAACGCCATGGCATCGGCATCCACTTTTATGAGAACGGTGACAAGTACGAGGGCGAGTGGCGTCAAGGCAAGCGCCACGGCCGCGGCCGCATGTTCTACCAGAGTGGCGAGGAGTATGACGGCGAGTTTGAGAATGACGCGCGCTCCGGCCTCGGCGTGCTCACGTACCCGAACGGCAACTGGTACGAGGGTCACTTTAGTGAGGACGACAAGCACGGCCCTGGCAGGTACTTTTTCGTAGACACGGGCAAGGTTTTGCAGGCCGAGTGGAAGCAGGGCTCGGCGTCCTGCGGCACATACCTGGCCGCGCCGCGTGACGCGGCGCCGCCCGCCTTTCATGGTGCCGCCTCGCCACGACAGAATTTTGTGCTCCCGCGCCTGGGCCTCGAGGACCCAGACGGCGTGCTACGCGGCGCTGTGCGCGACCTGCATCGCGACGAACCCTCTTCGTCCAAGGATGGTGAGACCAAGGCGCAAGACTCGGATTCGAGCTACCATGGCTTCTCGCAGGATGAGTTTTTCGACATCCAGGCCGCTTTCGCCGAGGTCGACAGCGAGAAGCGCGGGCACGTCTTCGGGAGCGACCTCGAGGCCGTGCTCAACAACCTCGGCATTTATCCGCTTCAGGGCGATATGGACCAACTGCTCGTGGAGCTCGGTGCGCACGCCGGCTCGGAACTTTCCCTCGACAGCATTGTGCGCCTCCTGGCCGCCCTTCGCGAGGACTGATAAAAGAGGATGGTTGGTAGCATTACAGACATTCATGGACAGTGTGAGGATTCGAATCGTAGCCGGTGTCTTGGAGGGGGTTCCGGAGGACCGTGGCCAGCGCCCTTTTTACTCAAACACCTCGGAGGACCGTGGCGGCCAGCGCCCATATTACTCAAACACCTCGTCTCTGAGCTGGTGCTGGTGCTGGTGCTGGTGCTGGTGCTGGTGCTGGTGCTGCTGATTGACTGGCTGATCCTGGTTGCTTTGGTGGCTCTGGTGGTGGTGGCGGTCGTCGTCGTCGTCGTCGTCGTCTTCCCCCCCCTCGCCGAGAGCGGCCGGGCCTGCCGCAACTCGCGTCATCTCCGCCAGCAGGCGGTCGTGCGCGCGCAGGACGGCGAGCAAAGCATTCGCCTCGTGTGCGCCCAGCCGCGGCAGCAGCGCCTGCACACGCGCGGCGAGGCGGTCAGCCTCCATCCGTGCGCGGCATGCAGCGGATGGAGTGGAATGGAATGGTTGGATAACTTCCGGCTCTGGCGGCGTGAGTGACCCCCTCCGAAGATGAACCTTGGCTCAAGTCGGGAGAGCGCGACGCGCAGACCTTGAAAGCCTGTCGCGGGTCGCGCTGCCGACGGGCCGCCGTCCGGCCGGCTGGGAGGGTCGGCGCGGAGCACAGGGCAGCGGCGCCATGTGGGGCCCCGAGCTCGTGGCGCGGCTGCTACAGACGGCAGGGCAGACGGAGACGGCGGACCTGTGCAAGTCGGCCTACGACGAGGCGCAGACCACGGCGCTGCGGTCCGCGACGCTGGTGGGTGCAGCGCTGTCCCTGGTCGGCTCGCTCTTCATCATCGTGTCGTACGTGTGCTTGGTGCGCATCAGGACCTTCCCGTACCGGCTGGTGATGTTCCTGAGCGTCGCCAACTTCGGGTCCGCGCTCGCGTACTTTGTCAGCCTGGCCGGTATGGAGCTGGAGCTCGATGACGCTTGTAGCACGAGCTTTGGATGCTACCTGGCCGCCGTTATGACGCAGTTCTTTGATGTGGCGTCCTTCCTTTGGACGGCCGTCATCGCCTTCAACGTGTACGCCGTTCTGGTGCGCAACAAGGGCCGCGAGGTGGAGGGCTTCGAGCTGCGCTACCACCTCGTTGGCTGGGGCGTACCAGGCTTGCTACTGCTCATCGCCGGTGTCACGCACTCGTTCGGGGACAGCGGCCTGTGGTGCTGGATCAAGAAGGATCGCCAGGCGGTGCGCTTCTTCTGCTACTACCTTCCCCTGCTGCTCGTCTTTCTCTTCACGGCCATCTCGTATGTGTTCGTCGGCATCAGCTTGCGCGGGCAAGTGAACAGCCGGACCGTTACACGTCGCCTGCGCCTGTACTTGGCTGTCTTCGTGGTCTTTCGCGTCTGGAGCGTCATTCATCGAACGCAGAACTTCCTCTCCGACTCGCCTGCCTTCAACCTCGCGCTTATGCACGCCATATTCTCACCGTTGCTCGGCTTTGCCAACGCCCTCGTCTACGGCTGCAACGCAGCCATCACCCGAGAGTATCGGCGCATGTGGTGCCCTGGTGAGGAAGACGGCCGTGTGGCTGGCGCGGACGATGCCGACAGTTTCCCTGGCAACACGGAGCGCGAGGTGCGCGCTCAGGAGCTCACGCCTATTTGAGATGAAATGGATGGGAAGAGCCGTGCGGCAAGAGGCCGCTTGCGCTCGACGACTTCGTTGCGCTTGCTGAAAGAGAAATCTGTTTGACTGTGAGCAGTTGCGGCCGACGCGGAGAGAGAGAGAGAGAGAGAGAGCAGTATGGAGCGCGGGGCGCGTGGCCGTCGGCTTGTGGCACACCGAGCAAGTGTCGTTTTCACAATTCACGCAAGGTCAAAGCTTGTGCCCATCTGTTACATCTTTCCTGGTTAGGCCAAGTATTCCTAGCGGGAATGGACGTGGCACGTCAAGCAAGCCTAGCTTCGTTTTAAAACACGTAACCAACCAAGGTTAGCCAGCAAAATCTTACATGGCAAGGTCTGACGGCAGGTGCTCTTGCTCCCCCTCTGTCTCTCTCTCTCGCTAGCTCGCTAAACCGCTTGGCGTGGTCATGTGCTCACAGCGCGCTCGTAGCCCCAGCAAACGTAAATACTTTTCAGGAGCTCTTTCCTTTTTGCTGCTGCTGCTGCTGCGCTGCGCGCCGCTCGTCGAGGCGCGTGCGCGCCTCGTCAATGAGGGGCTCAAGCTTCTTCTCCTTCGCGAGCAGCTTGAGCATGGCAACGCAGAGGGGAATGTAATTGTGGCGGCGGCGAATGTTCTCCATGTGCCACTTGGAGAACTTGCGCTCGGCGGCCTCAAGGTCCGGGACGAGCTCTAGCTTGCGTGCGCGCTCGGCGCGCAGCTGCGCCTTGAGCGAAGCCAGGTCGTTGCCGTAGACGAGCTGCTCGAAACCCTCGCTATCCTCGAGCGAAACGGCGCTCCACGCGTTGTCAGCGACGACGTCATCGTGGCCGTCGAGCGCTGCCTCGAGCGTTTGGATGCGCGCCTCGCACTCGTCCACCTGGTCTTGCAGCACCACACGCTGGTCCTTGATGACGGCCATGAGGTTGAAGCGGATCTCCGAGGCGGCGTACCGCGCAATGCGCTCCTGGATGTGCGGCGCCACAGCCTGCACCCAGTCCTGGTCGTCGGCCAGGTCCCCGAGCTTGATGGGGCCTGGCTTGAGGCCGTCGAGCTCGTAGATCTTGCCCTTGAAGGGGACGTACGCAATGAAGTGGAAAACGTCGTCGTCCGGGCCGGCCACCTGCCTCTTGTCCGGGATGAAAGGCTCGGGCCGGTTGAAGCTATTGTGGGCGAGCCGCACCGTGTCCAGATTGCTGATGGCCTCGCCGCGCATGTCGGGCGGCATGAAGCCCACGAAGTCTTTGAACTCGCGTAGGCCCGTCCCCACGTCGACCTCGTCTGACTCGATGTTGAGCAGGATCGACAAGAGCGCCTGTGTGGCGCACGCATTCGTAATCATCTGGCGCGCGAAGAAGAGGTCCGCGTCGCACCCGACGTCCGTGGGCCGATCGTCCTGCTCCGGTCGCCACTTGAACAGAAAGATGAGCCCATACATGGGTTTCATGCCGGAGAAGTCATCGTCCAAGCTGTACAGCTCCTCCACCTGCACGTTCTTGACGCCGATCTTCTGAATCAGCTCCGTGAAGACCCCTGCGCGCCACCAGCACAGCAGCCCCTCGTCAGTCCTCCTCCTCCGCGCAGCCTCGCCGAGCACGACCGGCACCGCGCGCGCGCGAGCTGGGGGTTCTTCCGCCTCGTCACGAGACGAGACGAGACGAGCCCAACGCCCGCCTTCATCCCCATTCATTCACCTGCCGCGCAAGCCACGTACCCGGGTCCGACTCGATCGTGCACCAGTCGGCCATGGCTGCGCCGGGCGGGGCGGCGGCGCGCGGCGCGGCCTGCCGCTCGCTCGCTCGCTCGCTCGCTCTCTCGCAAGCCTGGCCCGAAAGCTGGTCTGCGCCGCCGCAACGTTGACTTGACTGGGAGTTGATCGCAGCAGCCGCCGGGCCCGGCCCGCTGTCCGCGCTAAGCCGCGCGCGCCCCGGATTCGGGGCAAACGATCCGGTGCGCCGCCACGCGCCGATAGGACTCTCTCACTCATGATCAGAGACATCGCGCACGTGACCTCGATGGCTGCACCGGATCGCGCACTGTGGCGGCCAGGACCGGCAGGCAGGCAGGCAGGCAGGCAGGCAGGCGAAGAGAGCGAGGCGCACCAGGCAAGACGTGTCGCATCGCGTTGCATTGCGTTGCGTTGCGTTTCGTTGCGTTGCGTTGCGTTGTGTTGCTCGCGTCGTGTCGTGTCGCGTCGTGTTGCGTTGATCGATACGTGCAGCGAGGCGAGGCGTGGCGAGGCGAGGCGAGGCGAGGCGAGGCGAGGTGAGGCGAGGCAAGGCGAGGCGAGGCAGGCCGGGTCGCTCGCGCGAGCTGGGCGACGCAGGCGCAGGTGGGAGGGCGGCAGGCGGCCAGTTCACACTCGGAGGCGGCGCCACGGCTGCTCGCCTCGCGGCGCGGTGCAGCGGTCCTGCTCGCAGCGCGCTGCAACGCGCGCCATAATGGGGGCGAGGAGGACGCGCACGAGACTGCGCAGACGACGCCAGCGACGATGCAGAGAACGGCGTCGGCGGCAGCGTGCCTGTACGGGCGCTCGTTCGAGCTGGACGCGAGCGAAGCGGAAGCGCAGGCCGCCGCTCAGAGGCATGCGCGCAAGACGGAGGCGGGCAAAGGCACAAGCGCGCACACGTCGCAGATAAACAGGACGCGACAGGCGACGAAGGCTGCTGGCAGCGGCGCGGCCCGCGTCGAGGTGATCGACCTGCAGCAGCATCAGCGTCAGCAGCCGTCGGGCGAGCATACCTCGCTGCCGTGCGTCAGGACGCCAACCAAGGCCGCCAAGCGCCGCTTGCCCGGCGCTGCGGCCAGCCGCCCCGGCACTGCACCGGCCGGTCATTGCACGCCCGCAAGCCCCAAGAACACAACGGCGGCGATCGCCTCAGCCGTGCGCGCGGCGCCCAACATCAATCGGCGCGGCCTCAGCTCCGAAACCAAGGCCAAGCTGGCCTTCGACCCGGCACCCGTGGAGGCGCTGGCCCAGATCGCGTTGCGCGAAGAGACCGAGCTGGTCCCGGTGAGCGTCATGGCGCAGCTCAAGAAGGAGCGTGAGCGCAAGAAGAGGAAGAAGATGATGATGATGAAGTCGACGACGCAGCAGCAGCAGCAAGGGCCACACGCTTCAAAGGAGAGGCCGGAGTCGGTGAAGAGCTGTCGCGGAGATAGTGCGGCCGGGGAGCCTGCCAAGGAGTCTTGCGCGACCGATTCGTGCTCGGCACAAGATAGCAGCGAGGCGGAGCGGACCGCGGAGGCCGTGCCTGTCAAGGAGGGCACATCCTGCAACGAAGGTGATGACGAGGGGGTGGCGGTGGCGATAAAGGTGGAGGAGGAAGAGGACGACGAGGGAGAGAAGGAAGAGGGTGGCAAGAAACTCAAGCCCAAATTCAGCACCATTAGTCTGAACAACTCACGACGAGCCTTCAAGCACAAGCTGCGGGACTCGCTGGCCGATGGCCTTGTGAAGATGGGCCGCATCCACTCGGATCTCGTCCACGAGGCAACCCGCAAGGAAGAGGCCCTGGCGCGCCTGTGCAGCCAGATGGAGGACCTGCTCGCGCTGGCCGGCGACAAGGATACCTCCCGCTTCGTGGGCGTCGACGAACACGTCGTAAAGCGCCGCCAGGAGGTGCTGAAGCTTGGCAAGGAGGCCAGCGCCAAGCTCAAGCAGGCCGAGGCAGACTACGGCGCGACGTGTCGCCAGCTGCGGCGCGCCGAAGATGACCACCTCGCCTACAAGGCGCGCTTGCGCGCCAAAGAGGAGTCCGTGGATCAGACCATCGGCGAGCGCAAGGAGCTCGAGAAGCTCCTCGCGCAGCTGATTGACCTCAACAAGCGGACGCAGGCCAAGCTCAACTCCAAGATGAGCGCCTACATCTTGCGCAAGGAGAAGCGCGTCGCCGCGCTCGAGGAGCGGCGCATCCAGGTTGGTTTGCACGACGAGAAGCTACGCATGGAGGAGAAGATCAGCAAGGGGCTCGAGAAGTGGGACAAGGACCTGGACAACGGTGTTGGTGTTGCCTCGCCTGACCTCGACGGCTGCATGCAGACCAGGGGCCTCCACGGCCAAGTCGTCTCCGTGCTCTCCGTCGACGTCGAGGCCGACCATCGTGCCACTGTTGTTGACACGCCGCACCGTCCAGAGCCGCTCCACTCGCCCAAGTTCCGCGCCCTGCAGCCGCACGGCGAGACCCTGCGCCGCCTTCAGGGCCAGCACCAGCTCCTGCATGCCCGCCTCGCCGACCTCTCACTCTTGCTCAACGTAGCTCGCTTCATGGAGATCGCCCACGTGCTCACGCCCGACGCTCCGCTTGCCGACGCTTCTTGCGCCCTCACTGCCATCAACGCTCTCGCGGGCGCCTTTCAGGCGAGCAGCGTCGAGATCCCCTGCGCCTCCAACTCGGACTCAACAGAGGGCAGAGGGAAGGAGGCCGACTCGGGCTCAACGCCTGCCTGTGTTAGTGAGGAGGGTGGAGAAAACGTGAGGATCGTGGACGAAGAAAAGGAGGCCAAACAGGAAGGGGCCGAGCGAGAGGATTTGGACGAAGAAGACAAATGCAATGAGGAAGAAGGCGCGAAGGAAAAGCAAGAAATGAGGAGCGAAGAACAAAGAGAGCAGGAGGGAAAGCGGGATGCCACGCTGCCTTCGGCGGCAACGGAGACCTCGGAGGAGAAAGAGGACGACGAGGACGCGGAGGGGGGCGATCAAGAAGGATCCGCAAGTCGGAGCTCGTGCGCAAAGGAATCCAAGCCAGAGACTGGCCCCACGCGGAACTCGGTGGGGTGCGCAGGACCAGTAGGAGCTGAGCTAGCGGAGCCTACAGAGGCGACCCATGACTCCGAGGCCACTATTGAAACCAACTCCGGCGCACCCGAGCAACAGACCGGCAGCACCATCCAGCGCGTCGCCTCAACGACCGCTTTGAGGGTTGTCTCGGAGGCCCTTGATCGCGTCTCCTCCTCCACCTCGCTGCCGCAGGACGATGCGCCCTGCTCG
This sequence comes from Thraustochytrium sp. TN22, assembly GCA_013306675.1. Classification (NCBI taxonomy): domain Eukaryota; class Bigyra; order Thraustochytrida; family Thraustochytriidae; genus Thraustochytrium; species Thraustochytrium sp. TN22. The sequence continues at coordinate 98,012 of JABLUY010000119.1, read as the reverse complement.
TCGTCATCTATGTCGCAGTAGACCATCAATTGTTTTTGCAGCATCGCATTCAAGTTCGCCATCCCCTGTGCCGCGGCCGGCCGGCCGGCAGCGCCGCGCTTGGTTTTTCCCGCGAGGTGCCGCGCGCCGGGCGAGCCGGGAACGCGGGGCGTTCCGGCGTTCCGCGGCGAAGGTGCGCGTGGGCGGCAGCGGGCCCTGCTTGCGCAAGCGCGTCAAGTCACTCCAACATCATCATCATCCTTGACGACGACGAGGTCAGCCAACTTGAAGTCGATGTCAAATCAGCATCGCGCCGACGCCCGCCCGAAGGCCAAGCCGGAAGCCAGGGTAGCGGCGCGTGCGCAGCAGCGGCGGCGGCAGAGAGCATCGATCCTGGCGTGGTCCGGCCGCAGGCAGGCAGGCAGGCAGACATGAGCGTGGCGGCGAGCATGGAGGGCAACGCGACGCGCGTGAGCTGCCCGGGCAAGGTGTTCATGGCGGGCGGGTACGTGGTGCTGGAACAGCCGAACCGCGGCTTCGTGCTGGCGACGACGGCGCGCTTCGAGACGGCCGTGCAGTCGTCCGAGGTGGCGGCGGCCGAGGGCGAGCCGACGCTGGTGACGGTGCAGAGCCCGCAGTACAGGCAGACGATCGAGCTGGAGGCGCGGCCCGAGGGCGAGGACGTCAAGGTGCAGCGTGTCAAGGGGTCCAAGAACCCGTACGTGGAGCAGACGGTGGCCGTGGCCATTGCTGCGGCGCGCGGGCTGCGGCGGCGCTGGGAGGCCGCCGAGGACCTGCAGCGCCTGCTCCTGGCCGACGATGGCCCGGCTAGCGTGCCGGAGGCCGCGCTGCGCGAAGCGCTGGGCTTCCACTTTGCCTTCGCGCCCGAGCTGGCCGCCACGGTGGGCGCCGACAAGACGCGCATGGAGGGCGCCGCGGCGCAGCTGGACCTGCAGCTACTGGCCGCGGCGCAGGCGCTGGCCGCACCTGTGCAGCGCGTGGCGGCGCTGCGCGGACCGGCTCTGCCGGAGCTCAAGGGCCTGGAGGAGGTGGTCTTCGAGACCGCTCCGATCGTCTCCATGTCGCCTGGCGCCGCGGCGCTGACGCGCGGCGAGAAGGTGGCCGCGCAGACCGCGGCCATGCCGGCGCGCATGGAGGTTGCGCTGCGCGCGGACAACGACTTCTACTCGCAGCAGGCGCACCTCGCGGCGCGCGGGCTGCCGTACAACACGGCGTCCTTGGCGACGCTGGAGCCGTACATGCCGTGCATTAATGAGGCCGGCGACGTGGAGGTGAGCAAGACCGGTCTCGGGTCTTCTGCCGCCGTGGTGTCCTCGCTCGTGTCGGCCGTCGTCCTGCGACTCTTCCCGGACTTTGCCACGGCGCCCTCGCTGCTGACGACGCTGCACGCTGTGGCGCAGCTGGCACACGGCGTCATCCAGGGCAAGATCGGCTCGGGCTTTGACGTGTGCGTGGCGCTCTACGGCAGCATGCGCTACGTGCGCTACGACCCGGATGGCCTGAGCGACGCGCTGAGCAGCCTCACCGAGGCGCGCGACGCCGGCGCGGCCGTGCCGACCACGGCCATCCTCGACAGCCTGTGGCGCCTGGACCACGAGATCACGCCTTTTGAGCTGCCGCCGCGGCTGCAGCTCATGTGCGGCGACGTGCGCGGCGGCTCCGAGTCCCCGTCCATGTCGCGCAACGTGCTCAAGTGGCGCAGCTCCGCGCCGCCCGAGCAGCTCGAGCACTGGACGCAGCTCATCGCCTCCAACGAGTCCGTCGCCTCCTGCATCGAGACGCTCCACAAGATGGCCGCCGCGGATCGCGCCGCCTACGACGAGATGCTCGACGTCTTCGCCTCCACGGGCGCCGCCGCGCCGGCGCTCCAGGCGCTGCGCGACGCCTTCGCGCACGTGCGCGCCCACCTTCGCGCAGTCGGCGAGTTCGCCGAGGTGCCCATCGAGCCGCCTTCGCAGACCGAGCTCTGCAACAACACAGAGGGCCAGCCGGGTGTCGTGGCCTGCGGTGTCCCGGGTGCCGGCGGCTTTGACGCCGTCTTTGCCGTCGTCGTCGACTCGGCGCGTGCCAGCGTCGAGCGCTACTGGGAGACCATTCCGGGCGAGGCCAAGGTCTGCGCGCTGCTGCTGCACGAGGACCGCCGCCACCCGGGCCTCGTTGTGGAGAGCGCCTGAGACAGGGGCTAGCACTCATGCATCACCGTGTCGAGACCCAAGAAAAGTTCGAATCTTGCTCGTGTCTGTGATAAGTTACCAACCCTTTGTAAGGTGCTCGCACCTCATACCGCGGGCTTTCTCTTTTTTGCATCTGGGTCGCGTTGCATGCTACCTGGCTTGAAGCCGAACATGTTGTTAGACAAGGGGCAGAGGCTCTCACACCCAGATGAGAGCCTCGTCATCTTCGTCATCCTCGTGACCATAGCTGTCGTCGCCGATATCGTGGTCGCCAGGCTTGGGAAAGGAGCTGTAGTCACGCGGGTCAAGTGAGGGCGCCGCCGAAGCGGCGCTGTCCGGCAGCAGCGGGGTTCCAGAGTTGGCATTGCTGTGCTGCTGGTGGTGCGGCGACTTGGACGCGCGGAAGGAGCGCGGCTTGGGGCTCATGAGGTGCAACAGGAGGAGCGCCGGCACGAGCTCCGGTACGGGGTAAAAGAACCACGGGTACATGACCTGCGCCCAGGCGCCCTCGAGGCGGAAGGAAAAGAGCGGCTCAAGCAAGAAGAGCACGCCACGCAGCGCAAACATGACGGCCGAGACCGCCGAGATGACGACGGTGTTGCGCAGCATGATGGCGGCGACCTGGTGGCGCTGCGTCCGCAGAAGCGTCGCCAGGCCTAGACCGTAGCGTAGAAACATGGCGCCCAGCAACAGAAAGAAGACCGCGATGGTGATGGTCTCGATGCGATCAATGGCCGCGTAGGTGTCGCGGTCGCACTCGAACCACTGCACAGCCAGCAGGATGAAGATGATGACGTACACCCAGAAATTGAGAAGCAGCTGCACGATATCCGGCGTGAGCAGCATACAGAAGAGAGAGCAGAGCGCGTTGAAGCCCTGCTGGTCCGGCGCCGCGCCGCCCGCCTCGGCCTGCGCGCGCTCCGCCGCGAAGAGGTCCGGCACTGCCACCATGACCTGGCCGGGCCGCCGCCTGTTTGTGCTTTGCGCGAGCGCCGCGGCCACCTCGCGCTCCGAGCTCAAACCGACGCGCATACGCCGCGCCTTGGCGTGCTGGCGCATGATATTCGCCCAGAACCCGACCACTGACGTGTAGGCTGTGAAGCACAGCAGCTGCGACAGCCGGTTCACCGCCGACACGAGCGTGTGCATGTCGTTGCAGGACCGCTCCGCGCCCTGCGGCACGGGCGCCACGTGCAGCAGATTGAGGACCAGCCACGTGATGCGCATGACGTACGCCAAGACAAGATTCTGACCCACGTAGTAGAGCCGCGACCGGTCCAGCTTGGACACGATCAGCTCGCGCCCGTGCTTGTCCTCGTCCTCGTCCCCATCGTCCTCATCGCTCTCCTCGGCGTCGACGTCCTCCCCGTCCGCGGCCCGCGCCGCGCCGCGCGCGCCGCCCGAGCTGCTCTCCGTGGTCGCCGCGAAGGAAGACGCTCTCTCCGGCTCAAGCTGCGCCTCGCGGCCGCGTTGGCCGTCCAGCTCCAGGCCGGCGCGCACGAGCGCATCTGCGCCGTCCAGCAGCGAGCGCTGCTGCTGCTGCTGCCGCCGCCGCGCCGCGCGCCGCTGCGCGCGCCGTTCGCTGCGCGCCCTGCGCAGCGCGGCGCCGCGCTCCGCCTCGAGCCACTGCCGGTACGCCGTCTGCATCCCGGCCACCGCCAGCCCCACGGCGTACAGCCCCACGCACACCTCCAGCGCGCCCTCGCGCGTCGCGCTGTCCGCGCCCATCGCGCCGCCGCGCCGCGCCGCGCCGCCCGCGCGCCGCCCACTTCGCGCTCTGCCCTTCTCTCGGCTCACCAGCAGCTCAGAACCAGAGCCTGCCTGTTCAACTTGTTGCAGGCGAGGGGGTCGAACAGGTAGCGTGACTCGGTCGCCGTGACCGACTCGGACGGGTCGGCGCCGACGACGCCGCGCGCCGCTGCCAGTGCACTGCCTGCTGGCCGCTGCTGGCAGGGGCGACGAGGACAGCGACGAACTAACTGTCAAGCTCCGGCTCTGGCCCGACCAATCCTAACTGCACTGCATGATTCTCCATGCACAATGAGGCCAGCTCGCTCTTGGTTCTTGGACCCAAACGACAACTTGAAAGCTTGTGAAGAGAAGTGATGAGAAAGCGAGCTCGCGCCAAAGAGGCTTGCATGCATGCCACGGCATGTCATGCCAATGCGTTCCCGTTTTGCTTGTCTTCCGGTACAGGATGGGTCTGGGGGCTTGAGCTAGCGATAGATCATCCTGCGCCTTGGGACTCTTTACTCTCATCATGGCCACTGACTCAAGTCAGTGGGAGAGACATCAGGCTAGCATGCCGCGACACGCTGCAAAACGCTGCGCTGCTGAGAGGTCTCTCATTACGCGAGTCTCAGACGGGACGCCCCGTCGCCGCCGTCCATTGTGCGTGCCAGCTACAAGGCTCCAGAGGATCTCTCTATCAGGCTAGGCTAGCTACTTCGCGCTAACGTTAACGTTCGTTCAACCATGCTACTGACTGGACATCTTTGAACGAGAGGAGGATGGCCGTGTAGTTCGGGCAACTCCTGGCCCAGGGCCTGCAACCGGAGTCCGTCTAGCCTAGCCCGTCGTCCCCAAGGTCTTAGTATCACTCCACGAGCGGTCAATGCAAGGGCCAGCCAGCCAGACTCACGACACACCGCTCACGACGGCTGTCGCACCTCAAGAGCGCTCACGACGGCTGTCGCACCTGAAAAGCGTCCACTGGCAAGGCTGCCAAGGCAGGACCGTCACCCGCCCTGCCGGACAGCAAGGACATGGACCGGCGGTCCCTACCTAAGGCTGGCGCAGCTCTCCGCAATCAACGCGAGCGTCGTGAGCGAGCTGCAGAAAAAGTACGCGGCGCACAGCAAGCCGCGGGCCAGGAGCGGCGGCAGGAGCAGCGGCAGCCGTCGTCGCCTCCGCGGCAAGAGGAAACGGTTGCGGGCCGAGTTCGCGATGGCGGCGCAGGAGGCGGAGCCCTGGCAGGAGCTCGTGCGGTACGTCTCGGTGCTGGAGCCGAAGCAGTTGTGGGCGCAGAGCGAGCTCGTGGCGGTCGCGGGGGAAAAGACTGACGCGCGCTTTGCGCAGACGCCTCGTGTCTCGTGCGGACTTCTGGCAGGATGCGGCGACGCTGAGCGCGTACGGCGGGGTGGGCGCGGCGGCGCTCATCTGGGAGAAGCTGTCGCGGACCATGATCTTGCCACGCATGTTCCTGCCGGAGCTAGCGCAGGTGGCGGCCGTGGGCCAGGCTGGTGTGGTGGGCCTGCTGGCGTGGGCCAATCCGCGCGTCCGGCAGTCGCTTGCGGGCCGCGTGCTGCTGCTCATGAACGTGCTGGGCCTGGGCTTGCACATGCAGCGCGTGCGCACGTCGCTGCAGAGCGGGCCGGCGTTCCAGCAGGCGCTGGAGTCTGCCGGCATTAAAAACATGAAGAGCCCGCTGGTGCCGATGCTGCTGGCGCTGCTCTTTCCTCTGCGCGGCTTCATCACGGACAAGGGCGAGCGCCTGCAGCGCACGGGCGCGGAGTACGCCTCCATGAAGGAGCTGGATCCGGAGCTGTTAGAGTGGGACGAGCGGCTGCCGACGCTGATGAAGCGCTTCAACGTGCGGGTGGGGCGCGGGCGCATCCCCCAGTGGCTCTCGCTGGATGTCCTGCAGCGGCGCCCGCAGAGCGGCGGTGCGGGGCGCGGGGCGCGGCCCTGCCTCATGTACATCCATGGCGGCGGCTGGACCATCGGCGACCGGCGCTTTTCGGCGCGCGCCCTCCTCGAGTACCTGGTGTCCAAGTTCGACTTTGTGGTGTACGTGATCAACTACCGGCTGGCGCCCGAGGCGCGCTTCCCGACGCAGCTGCACGATTGCAAGCGCGCGCTGGCCTGGGTGAAGCGGCATGCGCCGGAACATGGCGCGGACCCGGCGCGCTGCTTCGTGGCGGGTGAGTCAGCGGGCGGTCACCTGTGCAGCCTCATGGCCATCACAGCCAACGACGCAACGTATGACCCTCCCGAGTTCACGGGCGAGGAGGATACCTCGGTGCGTGGTGCCATCGACATTTACGGCGTGCACGACCTCATGGACAGCGAGGGCCATCACGCGCGCAACGCGGGCATGCTCGAGGACCAGAAGGCGTCGCTGGTACGTCTTTGGGAGCGCATCGTTTTCAACAAGCGGCTGGCGGACCACCAGGACGCCTTTGAGGACGCCTCGCCCACGCACATTCTCGCAGCTCGGGCTTCGGAGCTCGACGCGCTCTGTCCATTCATGGTGATTCACGGCACCAACGACGTGCTCGCCGCCTTTGGCGACAGCCAGACCTTTTTCGCGCGCTTGAAGCAGGTGCGCCGTGCGACGCGTAGCCCTGTGCGCGACATTTTCGTCAAGCTGGAGGGTGCTGATCACGCCTTTGGCTACGTGCCGTCGCCGCGCACCGTGTCCATGGCGCTTGCCATGGGTGCCTTCATCGAGCACCACTTTGCCGGCCCCGCTGGCAGCAGGCTGTGAAATCACAGACGCAACGGGGACGGACGCGCGGAAGTGCTGTCTACAGATCAGAATTACATATTTTTGTTGGTCATGGTCATGCTGCTGGTCATGTGAGCTGGTCGGTGTCCGCGGTGGGCGAAGCGGCGGGCGAGGCCGTCATCATTTTGAGAATCCTAGAGGCGCTCGGCACGCTATGTTGCGCTTGCGCCTGTGTCTGTGTCTGTGTCTGTGCCAGTGCCAGTGCCTGCGCCTGCGCCTGCGCCTGAGGGGCCGCAGGCTGCGCGGACGAGGCGCGCTGCACGAGATGCTTGTCGTGACGCGGCGAGTCCGAAAAAAAAGATGACCTCGACGAGGCCGTGAGCGGCGGCTGCGACTGCGCGCGAGGTGGCATGCTCGGTGTGCGCGGCGTCGGTGCCGGTGGCAGCGCAGGGCTTCCGGCGCCTGCTGATGGCGTCGAGGCTGGCTTGGACTTTTTGTCCGTGCTCGTAGCCGCCGCGCCAGACCCCACGCCGAGCCGCGCGCTCCACACCTGGCGTGTGAACTTGACGCGCCGCCGGATCGAGCTCTTGGCGAACTTCTTTACAAGCATGTGCCGGTTCTGTACAAGCCAGCACACGCCGACGTTGAGGAGCGCAAGAAGGATGAGAAAGGCGTCCCAGGACACCATGCGCAGCACGAGAAGAACCGCTGTACAGGAGGCGGCGGCCATGGCCATACTGCGCTGTTCATGCTCGCGCTTGAGCCGGTCCATGGTGACCGACTCGCGCTTGCTCTGGCGGCGCGGATCACCGTCGTCCGGCTCCGGTGCCGTCAGATAGCTTGGAAGGGTCTCGCCGTCCACGACGAGGGGTGGAAGCGGTCGCGGGCGCGCGTCGGACCCGCCGCTCACGAGCGAAGAAAGGCTCGTGATGCTGTTACGCACCCAGTGCGACGAAGGTCGGTGCCGTGCGTGCGTCGGTCTACTCCGTGTGCTTGTCGGCACCTCCGACCCGCCCTCGCCACCGCTGCCACCGCTGCCGCCTGGCCCGCCCGAGAGCCCTGAGCCGCCCTCCCAGTCGAAGACCGTAGGTGGCAGCTCGCCATCTGCATCCCGCAGGGGCAGCAGCGTGGTCCCCGAGGACGAGGCCGCCAGCGACGCCGTAGCGGCGCCGGGCGAGACGGCGGGATGGCCCGTGGCCGCCGTGGCCGCAGTGGACGCCGTCGTCGTAGACGTGCCGCCGCTGGAGCCGTGCTTGCGGGCTGTTGCGCGTAACGAGCGTCCGAACCGGCTGAGCCGGCTCGGGCCCCGACTGGGCGGCGTGGGAAGAACGCTGTTCTCGTCGCAGTCGTCGCTCTCCGTATTCACGGAGCACACGCTCTCGGAGGCCGAGGCGGCCAGCAGTGCCGCCTCCGGGAAGTCGCGCGCCTCGCGCGCCGCGGCACTCTGCGCGCCAGCAGACACCACATCGCGGAAGACGTCCGAGTCGCCCGAGTCCATGCTGCGGTGCCGGACGCCGCCCTCCTTGGTCTCCTCGACCATGAGCGGGTCCTCCTCGTCAGCATCCGAGTCGTAGTGGATTCCCTCGGCCGCCGTCAGGCCATCCTCATCTTCGTCGTCGTCCGGGTCTCCGCACTCCTCCTCCTCGTCCTCTTCCTCGCGCTCGTCGTCGCCCAGCTGCCGCCGCACGCGGGAAAGCTTGCTCAGCAACCAGCTCGTGCGCTGCGTGTCGCCCGGATCCAGCCCCTCCAAGGAGTCCGGCAGCCGCAGGTCCTCGGTGATGTACTTCCACTCACGCGACCGGATGCGCTCCTCACAGTATGCCTCGGCCACCTTGAGCCGCGGCCGGGTGCCGCGCGTGATGACGCGCACCCAGAACGGATGCTTGCGCTTGCGCAGGCTGTACCTGTGCGCCTGCAGGATGAAGTCATCGCTCACATCCAGCGTGCGGTAGCGTGCCTGGTTGCGAGACACCACGACTGGCTGCACGAACGGCATCGTGGACTACCTGTCACGGCGCAGCAGAGGGTAGGCGCACAGCAGAGGGCAGGCAGAGCAGGGCGGGCCAGGTGGACCCACCCGGCCGGCCACAGCCTTGGGCGGCGTGGCGTGGCCCGGCCGACCTTCTTTGCGGTCGAGCGCGTTCTGTCTGCCCCGACACGCAAGCCTCTGCAGCCCAGCCAGAGCTATCAGATCAGCTACCTCTGAGCCCTTCTTCTCTAGCTAGCTAGCTAGCTAGAGCTACGAACAGAGCAGTAGGCCTAGTAGTCGTCGTAGTCCTGGCGGGCGCTGTCGTCAACGCGAGACCGGGGACCTCGCCGCGCGCCCGGAAAGCAGACGGCCTGACCGCTTCCTCGCACCGCTTTCTATGGTTCTCTGTGCGCTCGCGGCCGTGGCCGCGAGGGTGAGACCTCGCGGTACCCGCCCCCCCTTGCGCTGCCCGCGCTCCGCTCCGCCCTGCCGCCGCAGAGCGGCGTGCCGCCCGCCCGCACGACAACAACTGCTCTGCTCAGCCTTGCTGAACGTAATGAGGAGAGGAGCACGTGCGCGCGCGCGGCCCGCCCTTCGCCTCCGCCGCGACCGTGCTGGCCGGGCGCGGCGACGTCGCGCCCGGCGTGCCGGCCGCGCGCCTGCGCACGCGCGAACTCGCCCGCCCGCCCGCCCGCCCGCCCGCCCGCCCGCCCGCCCGCCCGCAGCGGAGCGGCGCGCGCGAGGGGGAGGGAGGGAGGGAGGGACTTGAGAGTTTGCATTGCACGCCCGGCCAAGTTTCCGTTCGGCTTCGTGACGTCCTTCTTCTCTTCTCTTCATGCTGGCGTGTCGTCCTTGACTCGCGCGGCGTCGCGCACTGACAGTGCAAGGAAGTAGTCAAGGTCGACATTTTACTTTAACTTCGATTGGATCCTGGCTGGCGGACGCCATCGTTTTGATGGAAGCGTCCGAGTCACGGTGATTTACTTTACAGGGACGCCGAACGACGCAGGCCGCCTCCGCCGACGACTGCCGGCGGTCAGCAAATGACGCAGCTGCCGCGGCAGGTGTCTGTGGACACGGTCGGCTCCAGCTCCGGGAGAGGACGTGGCGAGAACACCTTCTCCAGCTCGGCTTGCGTGTTGGGCGACGGCGCGCAGGGCAGCGCGGCTGTGGAGGTTTCAAAATCGTCCTCGAGCATGAGCTCCTCGACGGCCTCGCACTGCTGGTCATCATCGTCCTCCTCCTCGGCATTGGCCTTGCAAAGGAGAGCATCGACCGCGGCAACGTCGTCGCGGGGAATTTGAGCCTCGCTCTCGAGCGTCGTCTCCTGCTCCTTTGCCTGCACGCCCTCCACATTGTCCTGGTCATTTTCGTCCTCGTTCTGAGCCTCCAAGCCAACGACTCGCGCGGCGGCCTTGTCCTGCTCCTTCGCCAGATGTACCTCCTGGTCCTGGCTCTCCTCTTCGCGTTGCTGATCATTACCGCCCTCGTCCTCGCAAAGGAGAGCGTCGACCTCGGCAACGTCGCGGGCGATCTGAGCCTCAATCTCCACGTCCTGCGCCTCGATCATGTCCTGATCCTCCGTGGGCACCGGCGCACTCACGAGGGCGACCCAGTCCTCCGATACATCGGTCTTGACAGCATCGGTCTCCTCGTCGCCGGCGCTGTCCTCCTCGAGCGGAACAGGGGCCGCCTCCTCCGCCAGCACCTCCACCTGCGTGAGATTCTCTTCTGCCGCCTGCGCCTGGAGACCTTCCTCCTCCTCCTCCTCCTCCTCCTTTCCCTCAAACTGCCCCTTGTTCTCGTCCTCGGCCTGCTGCTTGATCTCCGGCTCCTGCGTCTTGGCAGCGGACAGCATCACCGGCGCACTGGCCAGGTTGCCGGCGACATTGCTATTCTCGGCGTCGTTGCTGCTGCTCTCGGCCTTCTTGAGCTGGCGCAGGCGCTTTTGCACGCGGCGCAGCGAGACCTCCCTGCCGAGCTTGGCGGAGGCCTCACCGGCGAGCTGCCGCGCGGTGAGTCCCGGCTTCTGCGCGCGCAGCGCCTCAAGCACCGGGCCCAGGCTGTCAGCCTGCTCCACGGTGCGCGTCGTGTCGGCCATCTTCGTGTTGTGTTGCTTCTGGGGTCACGGTCTCGGGACGGATAATGCAGAACTGCTGGCTCATTTCATCGCGCTCGGGTGCCTGCTGCCCCAGCCGTGATGGGCGGGCAGGCCAGGTGAGCGGATGGAGCCCACACCCACTCTAGCTAGGCCTAGGCCTCTCTAGCTAGCTAGGTAGAGAGCTAGGCGCGACATGGCGAGCATGGTCTCGCAGCGGGCTCCGAAACCCATGCTCCGCTTCCTCCGCCGCGCAGCGCGCCGCCGCTGGGGCGCCAAGGGGGCCGATTTCGGCTGGCCTGGGAGCCGAGCACAGGGGCCAAGGCCGGCGCCGCGCCAGGTCTCCCCGCCCATCTCAGCTACCACGCTGCGACCGAGACGAGCACTGCCAGGAGACCAACGCGCGCTTGCTTCCGAGTCCGCGCGCGCAGCTTGAAGAAGGCCCGGGCGCCCCCGGAGACGCATGCTCTTGCGCTCGGCAAGCAGCGGTTTTTGTCTCGAGTCGCGCTGGAGAACATTGACCTGTACAAGGGTCGCAACGGGGCGCAGGGCTAGTCTCTCACAGTCAGTAAGAAGGTCTAACTTAGCCTACTGGTTAGGGTCAGGCCAGGGCCTCTGTGTGGGCGGTCTCCGCGTCACATTCAGTGTCAAAGTCCACGTCAAGCTCCGGATAGGCTTCGGTGATGAGGTCCAGAAGCCTGCACTTTTGGCGAACAGACTTCCGGCTCTTGGTATTGAAGCCGCCGCCGATAAAGTTGCAAACCTCGTCTGTAAAGCCGCCGTCACGGAAGCAGCGCGTCCTCGCGAGCGCCGCAGGGAGGTCGGTCTCGCCGCGCAGCTCCTGAAGCACGCGGGCGGAGGCGAAGACGGCATCCACCATCTCTTCAGTACGGCTCCGTGCCGCGGCAGTCAGGTTGTCCTCTCGGAGGTCGACGCTGGCCAGCGTCTGCATGAGGGCCGCTGTGAATCCGCGCGACCCGAGCACACCACCAATAAGGCCGCCAATGATGCTCCTCTCGATCGGATACCAGACATCGTCGCCGTCGAGTTCCTCCTCCTCCATGAAGACGACCCAAAGGTGGTTCTTGATGGCGATGGTGGCGCGCTCGAGGATGCGGTCGCGACGGTCGTTGAAGGTCTGATCGAGCGCCTGGTTAATGTGCAGAGCAAGCTCAGGGAAGCGGCCGAGCTTGAGCGGAAGCTTGGACTTCCAGATAATCTGCTGCTGGACGAGGAATTTAAACTGGCCCCAATATTTGTCCACAATCTCGGGAAGATCGGCGAGCAGGTCCTCTTCGATGTTGTCCGCCATCCTCATACGATTGATGTAAGTTTCTGCCTCGCCCAGCCTGTACTGCTCACGCAGTTTGAGCGAGCTAAATGGGTGCAGAATAGTCTCCTCTGACATGTCCGACAAGACCTTGAGCCTGGCATCAATTTCGTCCTTGAGGTCCTTGATCTGGAGCGCTCGCGGAGCAGTGCCAAGGGACCACATGCGCACGAAGAGCCGCTCAAGCTCGTGCTCACAGCGCGCCAGCTCGGCATCCACCCAGGTGTCGCGCATGTAGGTGCGCACCATCTCGTTGAGGGCATTGAGGACGCCGGTCATGCCGTGCTTGGACGCCTCGTAGGAGACGTCGTTCTTCTCGCACACCTCCCGGAGCGTGGCTTGCTCGCGGGCGTACGAGTCGTGAAGCGAGCTGAGCTCTTCTTCCGCCCGCGTGTCACGGTTCACAACAGGCACGACTGCTTCCACCGCAACGTCATCTGGCAGCACCAGAGCGTCCTTGGCGAGGCGGGCCTTGAGGTCCTCGTCGCCGCCGGGTGTATCGACACGCGTCAGAACGACAACTGCGTGCTTTTCGGCGTCGCGAAGCAGCGGCCAGATACCGTTGTTGTGCAGCGACTCAGCGCGGGCCGAGACCACCGCGAGCGCGAGGATGTGCTCCTGTTCAAGCATGCGGCGCGTGATCTCCATCGTGGCCTTGTGCGCGGCCTGAGGCGCGGCGACGATGCCGGGCAGGTCGACCAGGTCGATGGTGGGCACTGACGGGGCGCGGATCTCGACCTGGACCTCGCGGTCGACAATCACCGTGCGGCCCTTGTCTTCCGGGTGCTCCTGCAGGATGAACTCCCGGATGAGGTCCGCCACCTGCGAGGAGAAAGGCTCGTCGGTTTGGTCACCCGTCGTGCACACTTGCGGCTCCGACTCGCGCACGATCTCCTCTGAATTGAGGTCCTTTAGGCGGATCGTGACTTGATTCTGATGGCGGCTCGTGCGCAGCATGAGGCGTACGGGCATGCGCGTGCATAACTTGCGATCACGCGGGAAGATGTCGCGCATGGCGATGCGCTCGAGCGTGGACGACTTGCCCTGGCTTTCCGTGCCGCAGACAACGACCTGCGGGAGTTGCAGCTCAAAGTTGCCACGCACCTTGAGTGCCGCATCGAGCAAACGCGCGTACGGGGCGTCCGGCGCGCAAAGGATCTCGGAGATGCCGCCGTGCACGAGCGGCGGCGGCGGCGCCTGATCGCCGCCCTCCTGCGCCGAGCGTTGCGAAGACGCGTCGTCCGCGACCGACCACGCTTCGTGCAGGCTGCACGCGATGCGGTAGCCGTTCCTGCGCGGCTCCGTCTCCAGCGTGCGGAAGGCCTCCTGCAGCCGCGCGCGCTGCTCCGCGGACGCGGCCTTGGCCAGCTTCGCCTCGTACGCTGCGCGTACCCCCGCGTCGTCCAGCTCCTCGCTCGCCTGGATTCCCAGCACCTCGTACGCGGTCAGGTCGACCGCACACCAGGACTTGTCCACGTCCTCCTCCGCGTGCCCGGCCATGCTGCGCGGCGAGCAAAGTACGACTAGGTTAGCCTCTGGCCGACCGTCGGGGGCGCCGATGAGGGTCTGCTGCCTGGAGTGCAGCGCTTTGATGGGGAGCGAGGCAGGCAGTGCGGCGCCGCCGGAGAACTTGAACTGAAGGCCGCCAGTCTCCGCAGACTCCAGTGGTAGTAGTAGTAGTAGTAGTAAGTAGCCAGTTCGAGTCTCCGTGGACTGCCAGCCAGTCTGAGCTGAGTCTCCGCGGACTGCCAGCCGGTCCGAATCTACGCAGACTGGTACCAGGTAGCCAGGCTGAACCTGCCAGTGCAGTGCAGTGCCGTGCCACAGTACCTGAGCCTGAGGCCCTGAGCCCTGCAAGCAACGAACAGAAAGCGCAAAACCTCAGCTCTAGAGCTAGTAGCTAGAGCTAGAGCTGGCTAGAGCGTCTACCTCCCTATCAAGGAATGACGTGCGACAGGGCCAGAGGGCGGAAGATCAACAGGAGCGACGCCTAGATGCCCGCCCCGTCGGAAGCCTCGTATGACGCGCCCAGCTCGGGCGACGTCGGGGCGACTCCGGGCAAGTGGCAAAATATCGTCGAGACCAGGCTCGACCGCTCAAATACTTCGCACGCTGCCGTGAATGCACCCCTTGCCTGATCGCGCAGGTCCACGAGCTCTGCGCCAACCAAAGCACTCATCTCTTAGTACCCTGTACAAAGGTCTTTTAGGCAGCATCACTGTCCAGGCCTCGCAAATATTGGTCTGGCGTCAAGCCTCCCAGCGGCTTCGGCAGACTCGCAACTCCGCTCGACCTGACTTTCAGCTCTCGGCTGCACCAAAGCCCTTTTCACCCCGTTCCTCGCCTGGGCCTCGCGGCCGGCGCGAGGGCGGGGCTTCGATGCGTTTCGAAGACCTGTCCATCTTTTGCCTTTCTGGCTGGATCAGTGCCACATCACCTGTTACGCCCTCGTCCTCGCAAAGGAGAGCGTCGACCTCGGCAACGTCGCGGGCGATCTGAGCCTCGATCTCCACGGCCTGCGCCTCGGTCATGTCTTGCTCCTCCGTGGGTACCGGCGCACTCACGAGGGCGACCCAGTTCTCCGATACATCGGTCTTGACAGCACCGATCGGGCTCGCCGAGCAGCGGTTTTTGTCTCGAGTCGCCGCGGCGCCGGAGAACATTGACTTGCACAAGTGTCGCAACGGGGCTTCTCAAGTACAAAGTGAGGAGGTGAGGATTACCTTTTTCAAAGTCAGGCCAGTTCCACTGTGCGGCCTGGCGGGCGGCCTTCGCGTTCACGTCAAGTGTCGAGGTCCGGAAGAGCTGCGCGGATGATGCTCAGAAGCCTGGTCTTTCTCTTTCCAGACCTGCGAACCTCGTCGTTGAAGCCGCCGTCACGGAAGCAACGCGTCTTCGCGAGCGCCGCAGGGAGGTCGGTCTCGCCGCGCAGCTCCTGAAGCACGCGGGCAGAGGCGAAGACGGCATCCACCATCTCTTCAGTACGGCTCCGTGCCGCGGCAGTCAGGTTGTCCTCTCGGAGGTCGACGCTGGCCAGCGTCTGCATGAGGGCCGCTGTGAATCCGCGCGACCCGAGCACAGCACCAATTAGGCCGCCGATGATGCTCTTCTCGATCGGATACCAAACTTGGTCGCCGTCGAGTTCATCCTCGTCCATGAAGACGACCCAAAGGTGGTTCTTGATGGCGATGGTGGCGCGCTCGAGGATGCGGTCACGACGGTCGTTGAAGGTCTGATCGAGCGCCTGGTTAATGTGCAGAGCAAGCTCAGGGAAGCGGCCGAGCTTGAGCGGAAGCTTGGACTTCCAGATAATCTGCTGCTGGACCAGGAACTTAAACTGAGCCCAGTATTTGTCCACAATCACGGGAACATCGGCGAGGAGGTCCTCTTCGATGTTGTCCGCCATCCTCATACGATCGATGTAAGTTTCTGCCTCGCCCAGCCTGTACTGCTCACGCAGTTTGAGCGAGCCAAGTGATTGCAGAATAGTCTCCGCTGACATGTCCGACAAGACCTTGAGCCTGGCATCAATTTCGTCCTTGAGGTCCTCGATCCGGAGCGCTCGCGGAGCAGTGCCAAGGGACCACATGCGCACGTAGAGCCGCTCCAGCTCGCGCTCACAGCGCGCCAGCTCGGCATCCACCCAGGTGTCGCGCATGTAGGTGCGCACCATTTCGTTGAGGGCATTGAGGACGCCGGTCATACCGTGCTTGGACGCCTCGTAGGAGACGCCGTTCTTCTCGCACACCTCCCGGAGCGTGGCTTGCTCGCGGGCGTACGAGTCGTGAAGCGAGCTGAGCTCTCCTTCCGCCCGCGTGTCACGATTCACAACAGGGACGACTGCTTCCACCGCAACATCATCTGGCAGCACCTGAGCGTCCTTGGCGAGGCGGTCCTTGAGGTCGTCGCCGCCGTCGGGCGCATCGACACGCGTCAGAACGACAACAGCGTGCTTTTCGGCGTCGCGAAGCAGCGGCCAGATCCCGTTGTTGTGCAGCGACTCAGCGCGGGCCGAGACCACCGCGAGCACGAGGACGTGCTCCTGTTCAAGCATGCGGCGCGTGATCTCCATCGTGGCCTCGTGCGCGGTCCGAGGCGCGGCGACGATGCCGGGCAGGTCGACCAGGTCGATGGTGGGCACTGACGGGGCGCGGATCTCGACCTGGACCTCGCGGTCGACAATCACCGTGCGGCCCTTGTCTTCCGGGTGCTCCTGCAGGATGAACTCCCGGATGAGGTCCGCCACCTGCGAGGAGAAAGGCTCGTCGGTTTGGTCACCCGTCGTGCAGACTTGCGGCTCCGATTCGCGCACGATCTCCTCGGAGTTGAGGTCCTTCAGGCGGATCGTGACTTGATTCTGATGGCGGCTCGTGCGCAGCATGAGGCGTACGGGCATGCGCGTGCAGAACTTGCGATCGCGCGGGAAGATGTCGCGCATGGCGATGCGCTCGAGCGTGGACGACTTGCCCTGGCTTTCCGTGCCGCAGACAATGACCTGCGGGAGTTGGAGCTCAAAGTTGCCACGCACCTTGAGTGCCGCATCGAGCAAACGCGCGTACGGGGCGTCCGGCGCGCAAAGGATCTCGGAGATGCCGCCGTGCACGAGCGGCGGCGGCGGCGCCTGATCGCCGCCCTCCTGCGCCGAGCGTTGCGAAGACGCGTCGTCCACGACCGACCACGCCTCGTGCAGGCTGCACGCGAAGCGGTAGCCGTTCCTGCGCGGCTCCGTCTCCAGCGTGCGGAAGGCCTCCTGCAGCCGCGCGCGCTGCTCCGCGGACGCGGCCTTGGCCAGCTTCGCCTCGTACGCTGCGCGTACCCCCGCGTCGTCCAGCTCCTCGCTCGCCCTGACCCCCAGCACCTCGTACGCGGTCAGGTCGACCGCATACCAGGACTTGTCGTCCGCCTCCTCCTCCGCGTGCCCGGCCATGCTGCGCGGCGAGCAAACTTCGACTAGGTTAGCCTCTGGCCGGCCGTCGGGGGCGCCGATGAGGGTTTGCTGCCCGGTGTGCTGGCAGCGCTTTGATGAGGAGCGAGCGCGGAGCGCGGCGGTGCGAAGGGCGCCAGTCTCCGCAGACTGGTAGCCCTCCAGACGCCGACCGACACAGAAAGCGCAAAACCTTAGAAAGCAAGACTCGGTGAGCGCTCCTCCCACTTTGCCAACCAGCGCGCGCGTCGGCGCCGCCCAGCACCGCGCGCTCGCGCCGTGCAGTGCCCCGCCGCCCGCCGCCCACCGCCCACCGCCCGATCCGCGCCCGAGTCCCCCGCCGCCTCCGGCGGAGCGCCTGCCGCTGGCACGTGGCGCCGGCACGTGCAGGCATCAAGTTACTAGCTCGCGATGGAGACCGGGCTTGGAGGCGGCGGCAGCGGCGGCGAGGACGAGCAGGAGGACTGGGCGCGCGTGCAGCTGAGCGCCTTTGAGGTGCTCGGGCTCGAGGAGGGCCGCGGCGTGAGCGACGCCGACGTGCGGGCGGCGTTCGAGGATAAACTGGCCAAGGCGGAGCTCGTGAACCAGCGTACGCGGCTCAAGGAAGCCTTCTCCACGCTCCAGACAGAGGCGCGCCGCGAGGGCTACCGTCGCGCCTGCGACCTGAGCGAGGCCTGGGATGGCGTCGGTGGGGATGCCGTGACGGGTACAGAGGACGAAGACGTCCCGCCGCCGCCGTTCGTGCACGGCGGTATCTCGCAGGTCCTCTGCGCGCCGGACGCACCATATGCGCGCCTGCTCGACGCCGCGCTCAAGTTGCGTGGCAAGTTTGATCTCAAGCTCCCGCAAATTGTCGTTTGCGGCACCGAGAGCCAGGGCAAGTCGTCCACGCTCGAGCGTATCGCCATGCGCGACATCTTCCCTCGCGACCGCAGGTTCTGCACGCGCATGCCCGTGCGCCTCATGCTGCGCACGAGCCGCCACCAGAACCAAGTCACAATCCGTCTCAAGAACCTCGACTCGGAGGAGATCGTGCGCGAGTCGGAGCCGCAAGTTTGCACGACGGGTGACCAAACTGACCAGCCCTTCTCGGCGCAGGTGGCGTCCATGATTCAGGATTTCATCCGCGGGGAGCACCCACAGGATACGGGTCGCACGGTGATTGTGAACCGCGAGGTCCAGATTGAGATTCGCGCTCCGTCTGTGCCGACGATCGACCTGGTCGACCTGCCTGGCATCGTGGCCGGGCCCAAGATTGCGCACGAGGCCACGATGGAGATCACGCGTCGGATGCTGAAACAGGATCACGTCCTGGTGCTTGCCGTGGTGTCCTCAACGACCGAGTCGCTCAACGCGAACAACATCTGGCCCTTGCTTCGGGAAGCCGGCAAGCCAGCCGTGGTGGTGCTCACAAAGGTGGACAAGCTGGACGAGCCCGGGGACCTGCGCGAGCTCCTCTCGCCTGAATCTCTCGAACAGATCGGCGATGTTCCCATCGCGGCTGCCATTCCGGTCGCCAATCGGGACACACATACCGACGCGAATGCCTCCTTCGATGCCCTGCTGCAGTCGTACGAGTCTGAGCAGGCGTCGTTGCGAGCGCTTTGCGCAGCGAATGGGACGCCCTTCAGCTTGCGCACGCACGGCATGACAGCCGTGCTCGGCGCACTGAACGACATGCTGCTCGCATACATGCGAGACACGTGGGTGGGCTCAGAGCTGGCGCGCTGCGAGTGCGAACTGGAAGACCTCTTCTCGAAGCTATGGCGAATCGGCACTGCGCCCCGCGCTGTCACCGCGCAAGACATCGAAGAGGACATCCTACGCCGCCTCAAAGTCTTCGAGCAGCTCCCCACCGACAAGGCTCTCCTCGCTGTGACTGGGCCCCGACTGGCGAGCGCGCACATCCTCCCAGCGCGGGCGCCACTGCTCTCGCGCCTGCGGTACGCCGACGAGCTCGAGGTCTCACTGCTCGCCGGGATGCACGCCTCCGTCGATGCGGCGTGGAGGGACTTCAAAGCACTCCTTGTTCGCGAGGTGATTTTCGCCTCCAAGCGCCCGCTAAGTCTGGGCCGCTTCCCGGCACTCACGGAGAGTATGCGCGCCGCTCTGGACGCTGCCTTTGCGGACTGCCGCGGGCGCGTCATGGAGCGCGCCACGAGCGCCACGAGGCACCATGTCTGGGCGGTACTTTCTGCGTCAGACACGATCGATACGAGGGAGCTGTGGCGGTCGCTCGAGACGAGCATATGGTGCGGTATGGCGGGCGCCGTGTTGGGCTCGCAGGCGCTCATCATGGAGCACCTGCGGGGTTCGCTGGCACAGGTTTCGTTGCGCGAGGACGACGCGACGGCGGCCGAGCGGCAGTACCTCGAAGAGCTCGTGGCAGTGGTCTACGCCGCGGTCACCGTGCTGCAGGAGCTGCGCGGAGAGGAGGCCGCCACGCCGGCCCATCTCGCCTCGCTCCGGTGCCTCCAAGACGGCGGCCCCACGGCGGAGGTGCTGCTCCAGGTGGAGCGGCGCGTGGAGCGCAACTCCTTCGACAAGCTGCCAAGCGTTCTGCTCGAGCCACTGCTGGCGAACCCGAACTACGTGCTCGCCTTTGCCTCGAGCCGCCGCAAGCTGCCCGGGAAACTCAGCGCTGACATTGGGAATGACCGGGACCTTATGGTGGAGCTGGTGGGCGTGGCTGGCGTGGACGCCTTCGCTGCCGCCGCACCGGGCTTGCGCGCCGACAAGGCCTTTGTGCTCGCCGCTTTATCGCTCCCCGGCGTCCAGGGCAACTTCCTTCGTCACGTCGCCAGGGAGCTGCGCGCAGACAAGGAGGTGGTCATGCTTGCCGTTGAGGTGGACCGAATGGCGCTCGGGCTCGCGTCCGAGCAGCTGCGCGCCGACGAGGAGGTGGTGCTCGCAGCTGTGCGGCAAGACCACACCATGCTGCGGCACGCCGCCCAGAAGCTGCGCGCAGGCAGCAAGGAGATCGCCCTCGCGGTGGTCCAGCAGAGTGGCCAGGCGCTCAAGTCCCTCCCGGCCCATTGCGCGGACAGGGAGGTCGTGCTCGCGGCGGTACGACAGGACGGGCTCGCTGTCAAGCATGCCTCCGAGCAGCTCCGTGCCGATGCCGAGGTGATTCTCGCGGCCCACGGGCAGAACCCGAGTGCGCTCTCTTACGCGTCCAAGTCCCTGCTGAGCGCGAACAAGCAGGTGGCCCTTGCGCTCGTTCAGGCGAACGGGTCCAAGCTGCAGGACGCGAGCGAGGACCTGCGCGCAGACAAGGAGGTTGTGCTCGCGGCCGTGCGCCAGGACGGCAACGCGCTTCGCTTCGCCTCTGCAGCGCTCCGTGCAGACCGTGGCGTCGTCCTCGCCGCAGTCAAGCGAAATGGCGCCGCGCTGCAGCACGCCTCGCAGAAGTTGCTCTCGGACCCGGAGATCGCCCTGGAGGCGGTTAGGGAGAGCGGCGAGGCGCTCCAGCATGCGGCGGAGCAGGTGAGGGCCGATCAGGAGGTGGTGCTTATGGCGGTCGGGAGGCACGGCCGCGCGCTGCAGTTTGCCTCGCGAAGGCTGCGCGGAGACCACACCGTCGTGCTTGCGGCTGTCGAAAACCATGGCCTGGCGCTCTTTTACGCGTCCACCCGTCTGCGCGCACATCGCGAGGTGGCGCTCGCGGCAGTCAGGTCCAACGGTGCCGCGCTGCAGTACGTGGATGAATCCTTGCGTGGCTCGGATCGAGACCTCGTTCTCGAAGCCGTATCGCGCAGCCCTTCGGCGCGTGCCTTCGTTCCCGAGCGGATGCTCGCCGAAATCGACGCCATTACTGGGCCTGACTCCGCGCGCGTGCGCGCCTCGCGACGCCCGTTAACGCCCGTGCAGAGACCGCCTTCAAAGAGCATTTCGCGTCCCACGCGGCCTGCTCCGCAGCTTCGAGACCCCGCGTCCGGCTCTCCTGCTTTGTCACGTCCCACACGTCGCGCCCCGACGCTCGCCATGACGCCACCGCCGGTCCCTTGTAGGCCTACGAGTTTACCCAAGGCGCGCGCGGGCCGACCACCACCTGTGCCGCCAAAGAGGCCGCTGGCTGCGAGCGATGGCCTGCCCTGCGAAGAACCGTCCTTCGCGGCGAAAACGGGCTTGCAAATCTGCGCCAGCCCTGCAAACACAGCAGGGCTCTGCAAGAAGAAGGAGGAGGCTCTGTCGCCGTCGCCCCAGACATTGCGCCCGGCCTTTCCGAGTCGGCCACCTCCAAAGCCTGGTTCCATGTCAAGGTCCTTGCTCCAGATCACGAGAGTGCATTTCAAGCGTGGCCAACGTCGCCTGGCGCACCTCAATCGCTACACACACCAGCGTGTACTGAAACTCCAGGCTGCCAAAGCACGCATGCTGCGACGCTTGGTGCCGCCACGGCCCAGCGCCGACCGTCTCAAGCTCATCGCGGACCGCAAAAGGGCGCAAGCCAACCCGGCCGACTCGGAGGGTGGTACTACTGTAGTATAAAGATCTTCTGAAAGGACGCTACCAGGTTAGCCAAGCCGGGCAATTGCGAGACGAGTCGCTTCGCGGAGAACCACGCCAGTTTTCCAGGTATGCTGGAACGCGAACACCAAGTCAACCTTGAGGCTGGCATCCGTTTGTGGTCCAGTCTTGACGATGGCGCTCGAGGAATGCAGCGCTGTGTCACAGGTCCGGCGAGCTTCGAATTGAGCAACGACCTCCACAGCCAAAGCCTTGGAGGCCGTGTCGCGGCACTGAAAGGTGGCCCACTGATCCCCGTTTGAGGAATCGACGAATCGCGGGAAGATGCTAAGGGCCACAAGATACGTTGAGTTTGGCTGCAAGGGGATCTTGGGCATGACGACGCCCGAAGGATCCCTCCATTCCACGCGGCGCAGGTTCACCGAGTACGCCTTGGTAGGAAATGCCACCCGGTATGTTGAACTCTCGCGCGGGGCGCTCTGCAGCTTGTCGATTCGCGCCTTGAGCGCCTGCTCGAGACTCGCTAGCTTCGCCTCAACCGTGTCGAGCATGGAGCGCTCGAGGTCGACGAGCCTGGCCTCGAAGTGTTCCAGCTCCAAGGTCTCCAGCTTTGCGAGCCGTTCCTCCAGGCCAGGGCCATACCCAGTGTGCGCAGGGCGCGGCCGCACGGGCGGGGCGACTTGCAACCGAGCCAGCTCGTCGCCAAGCAGGTCCTCGAGCAGCGCGCTGGGTAGGGCGCGCACCTGATCGGTCGGCCCGCCAGCGCAGAGGCATTGCGCCATGGCGAAGTCCGTCGGGAGCTCGGACTCGCCGCGAAGCTGCTGGAGCACGCTCACCGCATGATAGACAGCCCTAATCTTCTCCTCAGCCTGACGGCGCGAGGCGGCCGTGGCGCAGTCCTCCTCGAGCTTGACGTCAGCCAAGGTCTGCTCCAGGGCAGCCATGAGGCCGCGCGAGCCGAGGATGGCGCCGACCAGAGCACCGACAAGGCTGGTCTCGACCTGGGCCTTGAGCCGCTCAGCATCGGGTTGGCCGTCCCTCCGCAGCGTCGTCGCCCAGAGGTGCTCCTTCACGGCGACCGCGGCGCGCTCGAGGATGCAGCCGCGCCTGGCCGAGTAGGCGCTGTCAAGGCCGTGGTTCACGTGGCGCTCAAGGTCGGCGAAACGCGCGAGAAGGAGAGGGCGGCGCGGGTCGCCGAGGAGCTCGCGAAGAAGCAGCGAGCGAAAGCGGGCCCACAGGGTATCCACTGCGTCGTCGAGACCGGCGACCAGGTCGCACTCCAGGTCGTCCGCAAGGCGCATGAGCTCAGCAAAGGAGGCGTCCGGGGGCAGGCGGATACGCTGCAGGAGCGCAGCACAGCCCCCAAGGGCCGCCATGAGCTCCTCCGTCGGGAGCCTCACAAGGCTCTCCACCTTGGCGCAAAAGTGGGCCTTCAAGTCGGCTCGCCGCACTGCGTCGGGCGTCGTGCCAAACGTCCAGAGGTGCCGGAAGAGGCGCTTGAGCTCCTGCATGGATCGCTCCAGCTCAGCATCGACCCAGGTGTCGCGCATGTAGGCGCGTAGCGAGGCATCCATGGCGCCCAGCACTGCCGTCATGCCATGCTTGGACTCGTCAAACGGAACGTCGAGGCGCGCGCAGGTGGCGCGGAGGCAAGCCTCCTCACGAGCGGCGGCATCGCGGAGCGAAGCGCCTCCCTGCGCCGTTCGCGTGTCGCGGTTCACGACCGGCACGATCGCCTCGATTGGCACGTCGTCCGGGATGACATCGGGACTTCGCGCCAGGCGCTCGCAAAAGTCCTCCTCGCCCCCGGGCAGGTCGAGACGCGTCAGGACAACAATGGCGCGCTTGCCAGCCTCACGCAGGAGAGGCCAGATGGCGTTGTTGTGCAGCGACTCGGCCCGAGCCGAGACGACCGCGAGCACCAGCACGTGATCCTCCTGCAGAGTGCGGCGCGTGATGTCCAAGGTAGCTTTGCGCGCGTGTTCGGGCGCCGAAACGATGCCGGGCAGGTCAACGAGGTCGATGGTGGGCACGGACGGGCTGCAAATTTCGACCTGGATTTCGCGATTGCTGAGCACGTGGCGGCCGTCATCGCCAGGGTGCTCCTCGCGGATGACGTCGCGCGCGAGCTCGGCGACCCGCGAGAAGAAGGGCTCCTCTGTAGCGCTGCTGGTTGCGCAGACCTGGGGTTCTGTCTCGCGCAGCGTCTGGTCCGAGTCCAGGTCCTTGACGCGGACGGTGACCTGGTGCTGGTGCCGGCGCGTGCGCAGCATGAGGCGAAGGCGCATACGCGTGCACAGCCTGACGTCGCGCGGGAAGATCTCGTGCATGGCGATGCGCTCCAAAGTGGACGACTTGCCCTGGCTTTCCGCGCCGACCACAACGACCTGCGGAAGCTGCAGGTCAAAGTGCCCGCGCACCTCGAGCGCCGCCTTGAGCAGCTGCGCGTACGCCGCGTCCGGGCTCAGCAGCCTCTCCGCAAGGCCGCCGCCCCCTGCGCCGCACACGGGGCGGCCCGCCGTCGCTCCCCAACTCGCGCCGTCATCGTCATCATCACCACCACCACCACCACCACCATCGCGGGGCAGCGCGCTGCGGTAGATCTCGCGGCCCTGTTCCGTGCTCAACGTGAAGTACGCCTCTTCAACCCGCGCGCGCTGCTCCTCGTCCAGCGACCCGTCCCCCCTCTTGGTCTCGTACGCGGCGCGCACCATCTCATCGTCCACAGCGTCCTCGTCGTCGTTCAGGCCCAGCACCTCGAAGGCGTCCAGGTCGACCAGGTCCCACGCGTCTGCGCCGCCGCCCCCCTCGCCCGCCATCGCCCTGCGCCCCGAGGCCGCCGACGTCCTGACAGATTTCCGCGTTTGCTCGGGGTGCTCGAGGAGGCAAGTTCCTCGGCGAATCGAAGGAGGCGCCGGCGGGACCGGACACGCTGGTCCCCCGGCTGCACGGAGTCGTGCACGAAGTCGCCGATGACGGGATTCCGGGAGACGGGACGGGATTCCGGGATGACGAAGACATGACGAAATATGGGAAGGGGTTCATTGCGCAAATGCACGGCGGCGGACGTGGCCGCCGCCACCGCAGCGTGGCGTAGCGTGGCGCGGCCTAGTGCGGCGCGGCGCGGCGCGGCGCGACGTGGCGTGGCGCGGCGTGGCCTGGCCTGGCCTAGCGAGGGGGAAGCAGATCGCCTTGCCAAGTGGCGCTTGGTGCCGAGCTGTGCTGATTGTGTCAGAGCTGTGCTGCGACAGCTTTCGCACCGCGCGCGCCTCGCTCGCTCTTGTTGAGCTTGCTCGCCGTGGCCTCGCACGGCGACATGTCGGCTTCGACGCCGCCGCGCCGCGTGCTCGCGGTGGTGTATCAAAAGGGCGGCATCGGCGACCCGGGCAGACACGTGGTCGCGCACGCGCTGCGGCGCGGCGACGTGGACGTGCGCGTGGTGGCGCGCGACACGGACATGCTCAAGGAGCTCTTGTCCGAGGAGGAGTTTGCTTCGGATCGCCTTACCAAGATTCAGGCGGACCCGGCCACTGACGTGGGTGCGCTGGAGCGCGCCATGGACGGCGCCGAGGCGGTGGTGTCGACGCTGGGCAACCGCCAGTATGGCTTCGAGCGCTTTGGCGCCAAAGCCACGGCGCAAGTCCTGGACGCCATGCAAAAGACTCGCGTTGAGCGCCTGGTGTGCATCTCCTCTGTGGGCATCAACGAGGACTGGCCGCCGTTTCCGTGGAACCCGGCCATCCGCATCGCCTTCTCCGTCATGCTGTCCACCGTCCTGCGCAGCGCTTACAACGACTTGGCCGCGCTGGAGAAAAAGGTCCGCGCCTCCAGCACTGACTTCCTCATCGTGCGGCCCTGCGGCCTGGGGCCCGAGGTCGTGCCCATCGGCTCGTGGAAGATCCGCGCCAGCCCCGCAGACGGCCCGCTCGCCGACCAGGTCGCCAAGTCCGATGTCGGCCTCTTCCTCCTTCAAGAGGCGCTCTCGCCCTCGTACCACCGCCAGGCGGTCACCATCGGCCAGCCCAAGGAGGACAAGCCTTGACAGTTGCAAGAGGGACTAAGTATCGCGGACTGTGTTTTGTCAGTGGGACAATCCTTGACGGCGCGCCGTCTGCCGCCTTGAGATTCTCAGTCTCCACAAGCCGCGCTGGTCGATCAAGAGCTAAGGAAGCTCTGGCATCCTCCCTAGCCCGGCAGGATGAAATCTGTGGCTGCGGCATCTTCGGAGCCCTCTTCATCATGATGCGCCCCTGACCGCCGCCTTCGATCGCGCAACTTCCGTACGGGCCGGGCCGTCCCTTGCTTGCTAAGTTTTTGCCAGCTCGCTTTCTTCTTCGACAGCACGAATCCTGCGTCGCCTCCTCCAGCCCTTTCATTCTGTTCATCATCGTGATCTCTTCGACGGGATCCAGGCCAAGTTCTTCGCCGGTCCTTGATGGGTGCGACCGTGATAAGAGGTAAGTGTAAGTGCACCCGGGCCACGCTGGATGTACGGCGCCAGGGGAGGGTCCTCACGCAGCGCGCAGCGCGCAGCAGCAGAGCGCGGACGCGGCCACGAAGGTGGCGGCGGTGGAGGGACCCGGCCGCCCGTCTGTCGAGCGCACTGGCAGCCCGCCCGTGTCGCACGGTCACCGCCCGCTTAGACCTGCAAGCTAGTACTTGCGCGGCGCCGCGATGGCATCTTCATCATGGGGCGCGCTGGCACGGCGAGGTGCCCTGCTGGTGCTCGCGGCGGCGGTGGCGGGCGCCGCGACGGCGGTGGTTCGCGTATCGGCCATCGTGGTGGAGTACCGCAGGCTGGCGCTGCCAGGGCTGCCCGATCACTGGCTCTTCGGGTCGCTGCTTGCCCTGCGCGGCCTCCTGATGGAGGGCCAGGACGCCGGGAACACGAAGGACTTTGACGGCGTGACGCGCCTCATGGCCTTTCAGAAGCTCAAGGAGAAGCTGGGTAGTCTGGTGAAGTTCCGCGCGCTGATCCAGGCATTCGTGGTGTTCTTCGACCCGACGATGCTGCCGAAGCTGGCCAAGGCAGGCAAGCCGCACATCTTCGACCGCAGCAGCATCATCTTCGGCAAGGGCCTGCTCATGGCGAACGGGCCGCGGTGGAAGAAGCGGCGCTCGCAGATGTCGCCCGGGTTCCAGCCGGACATGATTCGCTCCTTCTTTCCCTGGTTCTCGGACGCGAGCGACGCGCTGGTCGAGGAGCTGCGCACGCGCCAGGCTCGCGACGGCGAGGTGGACGTGTCCAAGATCATGGCGTGCACGACTTTCGACGTGGTTACAAGCGCGGGCTTTGGTTGCAACTACGACACGCTACACGGCGGTAACCCGGAGCTTCAGGAGGCCTTCCAGGCGTTCCTGCCGCTCCTCGTGCACCCGCTTCCGCGTGGCTGCGGCAAGCCCGGCATGTACCTCCTGCGCGCGCTCAAGTGGCGCACGGTTGCCACCGTGGACCGCACGCTATACGATGCGATTGACGACCGGCTCTCGGGCCGCACGGCGAATGAGGCGGGCCGCCGTGACCTCCTGGACCTTATGTTGGAGGGCTGTGAAGGCGAGCCGCTCTCACGCCGCGAGCTGCGCGACGAGATGGTCACCTTCTTCGTGGCGGGCTTCGATACCACCGCCCTCACGCTGCAGTGGTGCCTGGCGCACCTTTCGCAGAACCCGAAGGTGTGGGCCAAGCTCAAGGACGAGTTGAAGGAGGCCTGTCCGGACGGCGCGAGCGTCGGCTTCGACGACCTGCGCAAGCTCAAATACATGGAGAAGGTGCTGTTGGAGACGCTGCGTCTGTACCCTGCGGCTTTCATGCTGGTGCGCGAGCTGCAGGAGGATGTGTATGATGCGTCCGGGCTCTGTGCGCCCAAGGGTTGCACGGCCATTGTGCCGGTTGCGCAGCTGCACCGCGACCCGACCGTATGGCCGGAGCCTCACATTTTCGACCCGGATTTGCACTTTTCTGCCGAGGCCGTGGCGGCGCGCCACCCGATGCAGTTCATCCCCTTTGCCTTTGGCGACCGCATCTGCCTTGGCCGCAACTTCTTCTGGGCCGAGGCGCGGGTCATTTTGGCACGCATCCTGCAGAACTTCTCCGCAGTCGAGCTTGTCAACGACGCCGTCCCGGACTTTACCATCAACACAGCTACGCTGCATCCGGTCGAGCCCATTCGCCTGCGTTTCGTCGCCTGATGTGAGAGCAGAGAGCCAAGCCAACTTGGCCGAATTTCAATCGTGACAGTGCGTCCATCTGTGCTTGTCCTCGTGCTCAAGCCACCTTCGCCGAAATCAATCGTGATGAAGCGAGCCTAAGTTACTTGCGCGCGTGCTCGTCGTTTACGATAGTCATGGCACGACACGACTTGACAGTGATCAGAAGACAAGGCCGAGGCCGCGCGCACAAGGCCGCACAACTTGAAGAAGGCCGCCTTGGAGAAGAAGGTCCTCGAGAAAACTACCAGGCTAAGCGAGCAAACCAGCAGCGCGGCGTCGGGCGCAGCGCAGCGCAGCGCAGCGCCGCAAGCATGGCGTCACGGCGCGCGGCGCGCGAGCGCGGCGCTGGCGGCCGAGGCGGCGTCGCGGACGACGAGGACGACGCCGCTCGAGAGGAGGTGGTGGAGGTGGTGGACCTCGCGGGCGATGAGGACGACGACGGCCAGAACGCCGCGAGCCCGCGGCGGTGGTCGCGGCGGTGGTCGCGGCGCTCGCGTGCGTCGGCGGGGTCGTCGTCGTCGGCAGGGTCGTCGTCCTCCGCGGCGGCGAGGCGGCGGCTGTCGAAGCGGCGACGCGAGGTGGAGGAGGACGCGGCAGTGGCGAGGCGGCTGGCGGCGGAGCTGGCGGCCGAGGAGGACGCGCAGCAGGCGCGCGCGCTCGTGGAATTTGCGAGCGAGCGCGCGTGGATCATGGCGCCAAATCTGCGTGAGGGCTTTGTGCTGCGCGCGGGCGAGCACGACTTGCTGGCGCGCGGGCCGCGGCTCTCGCTGGTGTCCCAGGCGCAGCAGTGGAGCTGCGGGTACTGCAGCCTGCAAATGCTGTTGGGCGCCTCGGCAAGCGCGGTGCCGGCGCTGCGGCAGACGCGCATCATGGGCTTCCAAGGGGAGGTGCCGGACGTGCGCACGATCCAGGTGGCCGTGACGGAGGCGTGGCAGCAAGGTTTCGACCCGGAGGGCGCGGCGCACTACGGCGGGTCGCTCCTGGGCCAGTCGCGGTGGATTGGTACAACCGAGGTGATCAGCGCGCTGCGCGCGAGCGGGATCGCGGCCTCTGTCCACACCTTTGATGGGCGAGGCGCCGGCGTGGCGGTTGTGAATTTTGTGGCGGAGGCGTTGGCAGACGAGATGGAGGCGGCAGAGGATGGGCAGGAGGATGAAGATGATGATGGTGATGGAGAGGGGTCCAGCACCGTGAGGCGCTCGCGGCTGCCCCTGTACCTGCAGTGGCAGGGCCACTCGTGCGTAGTGGTGGGTGTGGAGGGGATGGAGGGCCCGGCGGCGCGACGCTCGCTCGTGGTGCTGGACCCGGGTGTGCAGCAGCTGCCCAGCACCATTCCACAGTGGACGCGCGCTTTCGTGCGGCCGCCAGGGTTTCTGGCGCGGCGCACGCAGTATGAGATTGTACAGATCTACGAGTCCCAGGAGGCCGCGCCGCATGGGTCGCTCAACAAGGAGCCGTCAGCTGCGACGGCGTGGCGACCTTGACATGGCGCCTTGCTAACTTCGTGGTCGTCTCGTTCTTCTCACTCCTTGTTGTGTCTGCAAATACTTGAGCCTTTCTTTGTACGTGTTGTGTTGTGCATTTTCTTTTTCTTCTTTTTTTATTTTTGGTTTCATGGTTTCAGTTGCATTGTCATGTGTGTGTGTGTTCTACGTACAGATGGATGTTTGCTCCTCGGCGGTGAACCGGAGGTTCGCCTCGATGGAGGAGGTCATCTTGAAACTAACGAGGGAATCTTGGGGCTGGGGTGGGGGTTTCATCGCCACCTCCTCAACATACATCACAGGAGAGGAAGGCGCGGGCGGCTCGCGAAAAGGCCAGCGTGCTGGTCGAGAATGAGTGTAGGAACGGGCGCCAGAGAGGTGGAGGAGACCTTTACCTCGGAGAGGTCAACCCATTGAAGCCGTGGACAACGTGTGAGGGCCTCGATGTCCCGCAGCGCGTGGCAAAAGCGCAGCGATACGCAGCGCAGGTTGGGCGTGAGCGCGAGCGCGTTCACGGAGACAAGACGGAAGCAAAAGGCGGCGTCGAGGCGGCGCAGAGAGGCGGAGTTGCGCACGAAGTCGAGGTCGGTAATGCGCGTGTTGCTAACGTCGAGCGTGTTGAGTGTTGGGATGGCACCGAGCGCGGGCAAAATGCCAATGCCGGAGCACGAGCTGAAGCTGAGTGCGCGGAGGTGCGGGAAGAGCGTGGCGAATTTTCGCGGCAGCGCCTTGAGCTCGGGCAGGTGCGTGAGCTCGAGCGTCACGAGCTGGCGCAGGCCTTCAATGCCGTCCAGACAGGAAACGCGCGCACATCGCGAGATGACGAGGTGCGAGAGCACAGGACAGCCAGCGAGCTCGACGAGCGGGTCGCGAACGCGGTCGAGGCCGCTGAGCACGAGGTGCTCAAGGGCAGTGAGGTTGCCGAGGCAGGCAACGTCCTCGACGAGGCGGCAGTCGCGCACCTCAAGGTGGCGCAGGCGCGGGAAACGGCCGGCGGCGCCAAGCGCCGAGAGGTCCTGCAGGTAGGAGCAGCGGCGCAGCAGCAGGGTGTGGAGCGTGGTGTGGCAGGCGCGCAGCGCGTCGAGCGCGCGGAGCTCGAAGAGGTCGTCGAGGCGCAGCTCGTGCAGGCCGACAAAGGGCGCGAGCGGCAACGGGTCGAGCCTGCGCGGCATGCCGAGGCCCGATACGTGAAGAAAGGCAAGCTCCTCGGGACGCACGACGTCAAAGAGCTCCGTCTCGAGGCCACGCACGAGGCGGACGCCCGAGACGCGGCGGCCGGTGCCGCGCAGGTCGCGCGCCACCTCGCGGGCAGAGCGCGGCGCCCAGACTGTGTCGAGGCGCAGCGGCCAGTCGATGGCGGCTGCGTACCAGCGCGCGTTGGTGCGTGCGAGCGCGAGTGCGTCCGTGGTGGTGAGCCAGGGCGCCAGCAGGGCAGCCACGCGGTCGGCGTCCTGCGCGCCCAGGCTTGGCAGCATGGGTGCCGCGACGCCCCGCCGCAACGCGTCCAGGTCCATGGCCGGCGTCGCCCGTTGGATGCGCGCGCTTTGGGCGAGGCGCATCTTGGCGAGGCGCTTTGCGACGCTGCTGGTGTCGTCGGGTGAGGTAAAGGCCGAGCAGTCCGAGTCGCTCAGGCCAGCATCCTGGTCCTCGGGCTCCGGGCTGTGCCCTTCGCCAGCGGGCCCAGGCGTGTCAAAGAAGAAGCCGCTGCCGCTGGCGCCCAGCGTCATGGACGCGGACGAGACGGCGCGCTTGAGCATGGGCGGCCGCGGCGAGAAGCTTTGCGAGTTGAGCGAGGCGGAGCTCTCGCTCCCGAAGACTCCCCCTTCGTCTTCGCCCTCGTCGTCGGCATCCTCGCTTTCCAGCTCGCTTTCCAGAAGCGGGGCCGGACCGCGCATGCGTGAGCCCGCCGAGGCGTGCTTCTTCATGGGCCACAGCATGGGCCCGGCGCCGTGCTGCGGCGACAGCATGCTGGCGGGCTCGTGCTCGGCCTCGTCCCGGCGCAGGAACAAATGCAAGCCGGCGTTCTCGAGGCTGGCCTCCCGCGGCGTCGGGGCGCCACCCACCGTAGTCCGCGCCTCTCGTCCCTCCTCTCCCTCGTCCTGGCGCTGCTGCATATTGCGCGCAGCGAGCTCCCTGCCGCTGCCGCGGTCGTCCTTGCCCTCCTCGTCCTCCTCGCTGTCCCGCTCGCGCTCGTGCTTGACGGCGTGGAGGTTGCGCTGTCGGGCCTGGTTCCCGGCCGCGGGCACGGCCTGTGCAACAAACGCAGCAGCGTCCGTCGCGCCCTGGAGCAGGAGCTCCAGGAGGGCCGCCTCGTCGCGCGGCTGATGCTGCCGCAGCGACGCCCCGCCGCCGCCGCCGCGCGCCTCGCCGGCCATCGCGCCGCGTCGCGCCGCGCCGCGCCTGCCGCGACCGGGGTTAGATGTCTGTCTGTCTGTCTCGCGGGTGCCCGCCGACGCCAGTCGCTCGCTAGCTGGCCTCGAGCGCGCGGCGGCCGCTGTTGCGCAGAACTTGCCCCAGGGCCGCGCGCTGCGCCGCGCTCAGCTCGCGGAAGCCGCGTGCTCTCCGCTGTGGGTCGTTCCGCGATGCCACGGCGTGCCCCAGCTTCTCCGCGCTTCTCCGCACCTTGCTGAGCGCCCGCCGCGCTTCGCCACAGCTCGGCCCGCCGCGCCCCCGCCTGCTGCCGCGTGCTGCTGCTGCTTTGCTCGCCGCGCCGCGCGAGCTGCACGCACAGTGGCCGCCTGCCTCCCCGCGCTCGCCACGCCACAAGCCTGCGCGTCGCGCCTCACCCGGCTCGCCGCGCCTCACCGCTCGGCCGGCGGCCGGGGGCTGCAGGCAGTGTGCCAGTGGCCGCCGACATGCTCTGGCGACGCAGTCTGACCTTCACCGTGGCGTGCGTTGGAGCGGTCCGGGCCCGGTCAGGCTCCTGGACATGAGTGAAAGTCCCGGCCCGCGGTCCGGGAGCGCAGGGGACTGTCCACTGTCCAGCATCAGCACTGGCACTGGCACTGCACGCCGTGGCGGCCTGCCTCGGACGGCCAGTCCAAGTCTTCTTGCACGCGGGCTTGCGCGGCCGCGGGCTTGCCCGGCCGCGCCTCGGCTGCCGAATCGGCCTCCATGGCATGGCATGGCCCTGGCACGGCGGCGGCGGTGGACTTCAGCCCGAGCGCGTCCCGGCGGCCGCCAGCGAGGCAGAGCCACGCAGCGTTGGTGGGTGCTCCCACTGCGCGACCAGCACGCTCGCTTTCTGTGGGCGTTTGTGGGGTTCGTGCTCTCTGCATCACGCGTGTCTGCGGGCCGCCGTGCCCGGCACCCGTGAACGCAGAGCACGTCGACAAAGTCTGCGCTGGTTGCGCGCCTGAGAGGCGGTCTGGACGCGGCCGCCAGCACGACGCTTTGGCCATCGAGCGCTCTGTGTCAGGATGGCAGACTGCCTGCAGCCGAGAGTGAGCGAGCTTGGGACTGCGGCCAATGCAAGCGAAGCGTAAAAGTATCATCACCACTTGGTGGTACTGGCATTCTAGTTTTATGGTGGTAGAATGCCAGTACCACCAAGGGAAACGACGGAGGTCAGAGCAACGCATGCCGGGAACGCTCGCGTTCGGTCGTTCCGAGTCTAGCTCGTTCAAGTTTATTCGTTTAGTACGAAGCGTGGGAGTGTGTGCTTGCGCATGGGCGCAGAAAGGCTCGATTTGAAAGACATGGACACACATGTCACACACATTTCTAAATGTGCGCGTTCAAGGCTGTGCGCGAGTAGGGGTCACTATTGAACAGCGCTGCACTGCGCCGCTGCACTGCAGCAGTGCAGTTTTGGCGGCGGTGCAGTGCCACTCGTGCCTCGCCACAACTCTCTGTGAGTCACTGACTGTGACTGATGTGAACCTGCGACACTGGCTGGTCACGAGCCATGGCACCAGTGCCAGTGGGCCTACCTCCCCTGTTTGGCCTCTAGGCCTACTAAGTTAGCTAGCTTGGTTGGCCTACGCCAGTCGGCAGGTCTTCATTGTCTAGCTAACTTCGTAGGCCTACGCCAGTCGGCAGGTCTTCATTGTCAAGCCCACAGAAATCACGCTCGCCGATCAGCACAGCCAGCCAGTTGCGCTGGTGTCGCGCCGCCTCGAGGGCCGAGCCCGATCTCGGCTCGGCTGGCTCGACCCAAACGTTACAAAGTACGTCACGAGCATCACGCTCGTCGTAAGTTTCTTGGTTTTCCAAGTTTTCATCGTCACACAGCGACAGCCGAGCCACTGCAGCTTGAGCCAGCCAGCCATCCATTAATCCCGGCCGGGTCCGAGTCCTGGCCCGGCTGCCTGAGCAGCCAGCCACGGGAAGACCAAGCCATGCTGAGCCATCCGTCAGGCAGCCAGCCAGTCTGTCAGCGGTCAGCCGGTTCGATCGTGGCGATCTATCGATCAATCCGACGAGGCAGTGCCGCCTGATATGTATAATAGAATTGCAGGCAGCCTGCGGGCCACGGCGCACGCGGCGAGCAGCCAAGAAGCGGCGGCCGAGCCGAGGTGCGCCTGACGTACGTGCGAGACACGCCAGTTTCTGCCTGGAGCGACTTCAGCGACCACTGTGAGGACACTTCGGAGTCGCCCGCGCTTCCGGCGGCCACGCACTCCGCAGCTTCGCAATATCGTGGGCCCGTGGCACTGCGCGCGGGGAGGGAGCGAGCAAAGCCCGCGGCGCTCGAGCCCCTTGGCCGGCCCGGGCTGATGCCATGTCATGCCATGATGCCATGATGCATGGTGCTGCCACTAGTAGCTGGTCAGATGGTGACGGCTCGCTGCTCGTGCGTCGCGTTTCGCTGGTCGCTCGCACTCACAGTGGCCATCGGTTCTCGACATGGGCCCTTGATGACGCGCCCGTCCACGAGCCGTACTGCCTCGTCGCTCGACGGAGCCTCGACCCGCGAATTGCAGCCGAGACCGAGACCGAGGCCAGCCATGGCCACCCTGTCCTGCCTTCAAGTTGCCAAGCGCGTGAGGGAGGGCTGCGCGGCAGGAGGCTCCCCGTGGCACGCAGGCGCTCAGCCGGCCGGCCAGCGAGCGGCCACCGCCGGCGCTGAGCCCTGCCACTCACATCACATTTTCCTCTAGCCTACTAGCTAGCTAGCAGGCTATCCGCCCTTCAACTGGAACCTCGGGGTCGCCGTTGAAAAAAAAATAAAATGGGGCGGCCCACCGCGGCGAGGACGCACCAGGGGCATCTTGACCGCCGCGCCGAGACCGCGCCAAATCCGGCCTCTCCGTGGGTCTGGCCTAAACAGTTTTTGAAAAGGCCTATCAAACGTGTTCCTTCTGCTTCTGACCGCCAACCAGACTGGCGGGGCGGCGGGCGGCGTGCGGGGCGGCGTGCGGCGTGCGGCAGAGCGCGCGTGTGGCGCGCGCGTAGGCGCGTAGCGTGAAGCGCACAGGAGTGACTTCAAAGCGCATTGATGAGGTGGGGCTCATGCGACTGCAAGAAGGGGCCGTGCCCGAGCTGTCCGGAGGAGTGCAGGGTCCACTGCTCGAGCTGCCTCCCGGCTGACGGCCCGAGGAAGCGAGGCCGGCCACGAGGCTCAAGCCAGAAGGGCAAAAGGGTCAAGGTACGAGCCTCGACCCTGCGAGGCGCAGCTCCGGCTAAGGGCACCCTCGCAGAAGTCGCGGAGCATCAAGAACTCGTCGTCCCACGCGAGGAGGAGACCATCGCCACGCTGCGGACCGTGCGCAGCCTCTTCCACCAGTTCGGCATGCCAGAGACTTCCTTGCATACCATTCCTGCCTCCGCTTTGCGGAAGCTCGGCAGGTCTGGGATGGACTCCAAGAAGTGGTCGCGTCTCGTCGGCTTGTGCAGATCGAACGCCAACCAGACTGCTGCTATCGTCTGCGGCGGGTGCGACGAGGCCACCACGCAGCTCATCGAGGACACCAGCCTGGCGATGCTCAAGTCAATCAAGGCCAAGCCTGTCTCGGACGAGGCCTCTGTCGCGATTGTGCAGAGCCTGATCGTGGTGGCCTTCAAGGCCCCCAAGGCGTCGCTGGAGCGGCGCGCGACGCGGGCCGCGCTGGCATCGGGCATGAACCGCTTCGAGATCGCTCGGGCTGCGTCAGAGATCCTCGGCGAGGACGTCCGTCCGTGGCATGACTCGTCTCACCAAAAAGCCCTCGACGACCTGGACGCTCTTGTGAGCACCGGCCGGTTGCAAACGACGAAGTACTCTCGCCAAAACTTCAATCCAGATGTGGTGCTCGATGCCATGGCCTTCTTTCTGGACGACAGCAACGTGAGCCTGCTCAGCTGGGGCACCAAAACAATTCAGCTGAGCTCGACTGAGACGGTGAAGATCCCGGCACTGGTGAGGAAGCGCACTCGCAGGCGCCTGATCGACGACTACCACAACTACTTCCGCGAGTCTCAGACTCGGAGTACACCTGGCGGCTCAGATGGTGCGTACGCTGCGTCAGGAGCCGCGCATCCCCCCTCTCGGGGCGGCCACGCGCGAGAAGAGCAACTCAACGACGTGCGTCTTCAGGGCGGCGACGCTGAGCCCCTCGAGCTGAGCGGTTCTCCAGGGGTGGGCGACACACTGCACGCCGTCGGAGATGCCCCAGCCGTCCACGCCAGCGGCGGCGCCACTATCCACGAGGCGCGTCCCCGGCTTGTCGGCCGGACCTTGTGCTACGAAATGCTGAAGGCAATCACCACCGGCGAGAAGCGCGCGCTCACGGCGGTCAACTACATGATGGGTGAGCTCATCTACGACAACTTCGTGCGGATTGAGGAGATAATCCAGCAGTATACCGCGCCGAACGAGAGAAAGACCCTCTCCTACCTTGCAATGCTCGCGTCCAACTTTCTCAAGACGCAGTACATCCTGCACGTCGTCCGTGATGACGACGAGGTTTGCACGCACGGCTTGTCGTATGCTCTCGCTCGGCCGGATCCAGGCACGCAGAAGAAGATGACGATGGCCTGCAACGGCTGCAAATTCGTGCCATACTTCTTCGACCTGCTGCGCAAGTCCGTGCAGGCCGCCGACATTCGCTACAGCGACGAGTTTGACGCGGAGCACGCTCTCAGCGCAGTCAGGCGCTGTGAGAAGCTGACTCGCCTCTGGCGGGGCCAGTGTGCACGTGTCGCCAACCAGCGGCTTCGCATCAGCCACATCGAGGGGGAGATGAGGAGAAACGCGGAGGAGAACAAGTGGGAGAAGCCGCGCGAGGTCATCGTGGTGATGGACTTCAAGATGAAGTTCCAGCCGATCTACTACCGCCAGAAATCGGTCGAGCACTTCGGCAAGCGTGGCATCTCATGGCACGGCTTCATGGTGATGTTCTTCGTCTACGATCCCGTCAAGAAGCGCGTCAACGAAGAGCCAGAGCTGGTCTATCTGGATCAGATTCTCGAGACGGACAACCTGCAAAATGGCATCACAGTCGCCGCGCTCCTCGAGCTTTTCCTCCTTCAGCTCAAGGTTTACCCGGCTTTCGATCAGGTGGAGTCGGTCACGATGCAGAGTGACAACGCAAAGTGCTACCACGCGAGCACGCTCATTGCTTCGATGCCGTACATCTCCCTGGCCACCGGCGTCAACATCCGCCGCTACCTCCACACCGAGTCGTGCGATGGCAAGTGCTCCATCGACGCGCATTTCGCGAACGCCATGCGTCACGTGAACAAGTACGTGGCGGAAGGCCACAACGTCACGGCGCCCAGAGAGCTCTTTCGAGCGCTCACATCCGCGCGCGGGATCGACAACACCTTCGTGCAGCTCGTCGACATCGATCGTGCGATGCTGGGCCGCAGAATGGAGCGCTACGCAAACCTCCTTGCTGCGGTCGGGCGCGTATCGCGACAGAACGAAATCGAGTTCTGCGCAATGCCTGATGGCGAGCATGCGGGCAGAGCTTCTTTGAACCCCGAAGATCCCTTCTCATGGGCCGGAGTCTTCGAGCTGCAAACCTGGGAGTACTCGAAAATCGGCACGGCCGTTGTCTTCGAGCTGGACGGGCGCACACAGACCGTCAAGCTCACGCGCGGCGACGTGCGCGACATCAACGCCGACGACACTCCTGGCAACAACGGCGGCAACAACGACGACAGTGAGGATGACGACGAGAACAGCCCGATAGTAAGCTCTTCCAGCGCAGAGCCTCTTTTTGCCCGCGCCGGCCTTACATGTTTTGGCGCCGCTGCGACTGGTGCAGACGTACCATCCCTCCTCAGGCACGAGGAGCGCATCAGGAGGGAGCGCATGAACAGCGCGCAGCAGTCAGTAAACGGTCTGCAGGCAACGTCCCTCGCTCGCCATGTGGAGAGTGTGGAGCTACAAGCAGACTCCTGCGATGGAGACGACGACGACGACGGCGACTCGAACGACAGCTCAGGCAGCGAATCCGACGATGAAACCGGCAGCAAGAGCGGTAGTTCAACTGGCCCCGGACATGTCGGCCCTGGAGCCACGCACGAGGCACCTCGCCGCCGCGACCTGGTTGCCTTCGCCGTTAGAAACGTGGAGGCGGTACTGAACAAAGCTGGCATTGAGATCCGTGACGGCAACGGCGAAATGCGCGAGTATGAAGACGCAGCTAACTTCGATGCGAGCGCTTCCTTCGAAGCTCCAGGCTTTGCGCGGCGGCCCAAGGTGGGCTATCGCACCGGTTCGACGCTTGCTGGCCACTACCGAGTCGCTCTTGCACAGATGTTTGCTGCGGAACAGGGGACCGGGATTAAAGTCTCCGCCCCGACGATGCTGGAGCGCCTCCGCACGAGCTTTCCGCACGACATGAACATGCTCTCGGAGAAGGACGTCAAGGGAGAGATCAACAGGTTCCTCGGCTGGCGCAACACCGCGCGTGAGAAGGGTCTTCCGGCGCCTGACTACGTCGCTCGGGCGCGGGAGCTAAAGGACGTCTTCCCAAGCGAATACATCGACTTCATCGAGGACCTGCTCAGGCAAGACATGGACTGCATGCCCAGCGAGGCGCTCGCGAAGGCCACGGAGCACTTTCAGGGAACGGCGCTTGCGCTCGTCCCGGACATCTTGTCTGTTTTCAGGACGAGATTCCAGATGGCCAAGAAGAGTAACAAGAATCGCCTGGGCGCTCTGCCTGGAACCCGTGGTTGCGGCGCTTCGCAGGTGAAGGGCGTTTTCAAAGACTTCGCCGTCAGGATGATGATGGCGGACGGAGCGGCTACGCCCGCCGTGGTCTGGGATGCGATGGTCGGGCACTTCGGCACAGCCTCCGCAACCGACCCGGGGGCTAAGGAGCTGCCGGCTGATGCGCCGAGCAAGGAGAAGCTCCTTCGGTTCGTGTCGAACTGGCGAAGCAACAACAAGGCCAAGCTGGGGCCGTTGCCGGCACCAGATTCGAATCGTGCAGACTCGGACAGCTTTGGCCCGGACAGCTCTGACTCGGCCAGCGAACTTGCACAGAATGCCAGACGCGGCGCTTCGCAGGTGAAGGGCGTTTTCAAAGACTTCGCCGTCAAGATGAAGATGGCCGACGGAGAGGCTACGCCCGCCGTGGTCTGGGATGCGATGGTCGAGCACTTCGGCACAGCCTCGGCAACCGACCCGGGGGCTAAGGAGCTGCCGGCTGATGCGCCGAGCAAGGAGAAGCTCCTTCGGTTCGTGTCGAACTGGCGAAGCAACAACAAGGCCAAGCTGGGGTCGTTGCCGGCACCAGATTCGAATCGTGCAGACTCGGACAGCTTTGGCCCGGACAGCTCTGACTCGGCCAGCGCACTTGCACAGGATGCCGCCGAGACGTCAAGGCCGCGAGCCCTACGCAAGCCCAGGGCCTGTCATCATCGGAGCGCCATCATCGAGTCCCCGTGCTCGTCACCGGAGTCGCAGGACTCACCAAGGGCCTCTATCTAGCGTCCAAGAGGTCTTCAAGACGCTTCAAGACGCCCGCGGCCGCGTGCCTGCGCGGGTCCAGTGCGCGGGTCCCCCGTGCAGGGGTCCTCGAGGTGTCCCCGTACACACCCCTCTACCCCCATATAGCTGCTATCAAATACTAGACACAAATCAAATTGACCATTCGCAAGCGAATCACAGCAATCAAACCTAATGGGGATACATTTCTATGCATGCTCAGTCGATTCCAAGCATCACTTCGCGCATTCCGTTCGCCGTCGATTTTAGAATCAGAAGTGAGGCGACCCCTCTATTAGAGCGTCCGCCAGTCTTAGGACGGACAGCCTGCTAGCTCGCTCGCTAGTAGCTAGCTAGCTCGAGAGCTGGGCCTTGCCTTTGTCCAAGTCTCGTCTTGCCGAAATCAGAGTCAGCACTACTGCAGAGGTCGCTCGGCGCGCTGGCGACTCGGAGCGCAGCACGCACAGCAGCAGCTGCTCATCATCCATGGCATCCGGCCGACGACAACCACGAGGCCAGCCGGCCGGCCGGCGGCGCCGGCGGCGCCGCGGCCTGGCAGTCAGGCAGGCCAGGCCAAGCCTTCCTTCTCTGTCAAGTCCTGTCGCCGCCTGGCTGGACCGGCCCCTGTCTGTCTGTCTCAGGTCTCGAGGACGCGCACACTGGTGGCCCTGGGTGGGAAATCTGCGGCGCCGGGTCGGTGTTGCGACGCCGCCCCGCGGCGCGCTGCTCCGCCGGGGCGCGCGGGCGCGGCGCACCGGACCCGGCGGCGCGCGCGGGCGGCGAGCGCGCGAACAGGGGCATGGGCCCCGGCGCGCGCGGATCCGCCGGGCGGCGGGCGGGCGTACACCGGGTCGGTGTTGCCCGCGCGCCGGACTGCGCAACTGCACGGCGCGGCGCGGAGCACGCGCGGCGTGCGCCGCACCGGACGCGGCGCCGCGCTCGGCGGCGTCCGGCCGCGGGTCCGAGGCGCGCGCGGAGGAAGCACGCCGGCCCCGCGGCCGGGCGCGCGCGCAAGTGCGGAATGCGCCGGGCCGCCCCTTGCGCCGCCGCCATAGCCCACTGGCCCGCGCGTCCAGGCACTGGCAGGCAGGCTTTCGCTGGCACTGGCCGGCCGGCAGCGAGGCAGGCTGCGGCAGCTGGCAGGCAGGCAGCAGACAGCAACTGACAATCGCGTTCCGCCGCCGCGCGCCGCTTCCTGCCCCGGCCCGCGCCGCGCGCGGGAGCCGCGCCGTGGCGCGCCAGACCCGTGCCCGCGAGGCGGCTGTGCTGTGCTGTGCTGTGCTGCGCAGGAGCGAGCGAGCGAGCGAGCTATCGAGCGCGGCCGCGCGGCGAGCAGGCAGGCCGGCAACCAGGCAGGCAGGCAGGCAGGCAGGACCTCCAGCTCGCCTCCGCATCGCATCGCAGGCGGCGTCGCGTTCAAATTCAAAGCCGCCAAGCAGGCAGGCCCGCGCGGCGCCGCGGGCGGCAGACCAACTCGCAGACGCGCGCGGCGCCGGAGGGCGGAAGCGCGGCGGCGGGCGCGAGCCGAGGGCGCGAGGCCGCGCGGCGCGGCGCCAGCGGGGCGAGACGCGGGGCGCGAGTTCGAGTCTGTCGTACCGGAGGCAAGCAGGCAGGCAGGCAGGCGGGCGGGCGGGCGGGCCTGCGAGCAGCACCCGAGAGAGCCACGCTTTGGAGAGGCGGGAGCGGCGGGGCGGCGGCGGCGGCGGCGGCGGCGGCGGCGGCGGCGAGCTGCTGCTGCTGCTGCTGCTGCTGCTGCTGCTCGCGGTCGTGCAAGTCTCGCCTGATCCGATCGAGCGGCGCTAGTGGACCGGCGTGCCCATTCGCCGAGATCGCATAAGCCGGGTAGGCTCTCAGTCAAGGCGCCGTCCCTCACGAGCGTGAACAAGGAGGAAAAGGCGGAAAAGAAGGAACCCCTGTACAATCTCTGCTAGCCAGACAGTGTACCGCGGCGAAGAGCCTCGGTCCCGCCCTTCGTCCCAGCCTAGCCTTCGGTTCCGGCAATCCAGTCGCCAGAGCCGCGTGCAGGCAGTCTGACCGGTTCCATCAAAGTCGCAAACACCGAGCGGAGCAGGAGGTCGCGTCGCTCGGAGGCGCGTTGCACAGCCCGCGCCGGTACGGACCAGCACCGCGCAGCGCAACCCGGCGAGCGCAGCGCTCCAGCCAGCTCGCGAGCAGCAGTCCAGGTCTCCGACTGGCCAAGCGTCCTTGGCACAGACCGCAGAACTCGCCCGTTACGTCTGGTTCTCTTCAGGACCGAACAGAACCAGCGCGCGCGCGCGCGCTCCCGGAGCGCTCGTGCGTGTAAGGCCAGGCAGGCCGAGCGAGCCAGACCCTGCTCGCGCAGGCGCAGGGCGCAACCACAAGCGCGCGCAAGCACAAGCACAAGCACAAGCACAAGCCGGCACCCGGCGCTCGACGCTTGACGCGCGGCGCGCCGACGTGCCAGCTCCGCACGATGCAGGAGGACGCGCGCCCGCTCGAGAACGATCAGTACTATTACCATGACACGTCCATGCCCGGCCAGGACATGGGCGCCTACGGCATGCCGTCGTCCTATGGCATGAACAGCCCCGGGCCGGCTGGCGCCTACGGCTATGCGGACTTTGGCCCGGGCCCATCCGATAACTCCTCTCACGGCCTGTACCCGCAAGACCCGCTGCTCGACTTTATGGCCAGCCCGGCATCTCGCTCCCAGTCGCCGGCGCTTTTGCCATCCGGGCCTTCGCAGCAGCACCTCTACGGCGCCGACTACGCGGGCGCAACGGGCATGACCATGAACGGCCTGGACCACTTTCTCGACAGCGAGATGGAGTTCCTCAACGGGGACCCTCTCGCCTCCCCGGGTACGCCCATGAGCCCGCTCTTGCCACCTTCCGGACCGCCGCCCTCCCACGAGTTGCAGCCGCACCACGAACTCGATCTTGACGCCGCGGCAGGCTACCCGCAGGACCAACAACACCAGCAGCAGCAGCAACAACAACAACAACAACAACAACAACAACAACAACAACAACAACAACAACAACAGCACGCGTATGCGACCCACGGTTCCTATGGCCCGTCCTCGCACGCGCACTATCCGCCACAGCACAAGCACCAGCACCAGGGCTACGCGTCGCATCGGCTTGCACCGCGGCGATCGTCGCTCTTGATGCTCCCACTGGACCAGCCTCCGGCGCAGCAGCAAGACCAGGCGTCGCAGGCACAGGTGCAGACTCAGTCGCAGGTGCAGTCCGAGTCGCAGCAGGCGCAGGCGCAAGCCCATACGCAAGCGCCTCGGCGGCGGCTCGCGCGGCGCGGGTCGTCGGCGCTCTCGCTGTCCATGTTCATGACGGCGCCCACAAGCTATCTGGGCGCACCGCCCCCGACGCCGGACATGAACGTGGGCTTCGTGCCGCCACCGCCGTCCGGGCCGCCGCCCATGCTCATGCCGACGGCCGGCGCGCCGCCGCCCAAGGAGGAGCGCGTTCGCGCGGCCTACGTCAAGGTTGGCCTGGAGCCAACCGGGCCAAGGCCCAACAACTTCCGTATGGAGCAGAGCGTGGACGGCGTCTTCTTCTTCGAGGCGGCCGGCAACCTGATGGCCGCTGGTGTGAACATCGGCGACGTCCTCGTGGAGGTGGATGGCCAGGCGCTCTCGAGCTCGCTCACCACGGCGCAGGTTTCGGATATGGTGAAGCGCGCCAAGGTGCTGTGCATGAACCGCGTGACGCCGGCTGCGGCGCCGGCCGACCCGTGGGTGCACAATGCCACCAAGGAGGACGACCAGTTCTCCATTGTTCCCTTTGACGAGATCGGCGGCAACGCGGGCGAGGACGACGACATGGATGACGACGACGACGACGACGACGATAGCGGCGACGTGAACGACTATGACGACTATGACGACGACGATGATGACGACGGCAGCTCCGGGTCGCGCCAGGCCGGGCGCGGCCTGAAGCGCGGCGCGGCGGCCGCGCGCCTGGGCGCCGACGGCGCCGAGGTGGCGTCGCCGTTCGCTTCGTCCAACTCCAACTCGTCCTCGTACATGTCGCCGTCATCGACCTCGCCCATGCCGCGGCCGAAGCGCCCGCGCACCTCGTGCGCCGTGGAGGAGTGCCCGGATGCGGCCCTGAGTGCGGCCATCGGCTTCTGCAAGACGCACGCCGTGTACATTTGCACCGTGGAGGGCTGCGGGCGGCACGCGCGGCTGGGCCAGCAGGTGTGCTCCGTGCACGGGCGCGCGCGCGGGCCGGAGACGCAGAGCGGACGGCGGCGGTGCAAGGTGGACAACTGCCTCAAGGCCGCGGCGTGCTCCGGCCTGTGCAAGGCGCACGGCGGCGGCAAGCGGTGCCAGATGCCCGAGTGCACCAAGGCGGCGCAGGGCGCGACGATGCTGTGCGTGGCGCACGGCGGCGGCCGCCGCTGCAAGATGGACGGCTGCCACAAGCTGGACCAGGGCGGCGGCATGTGCAAGGCGCACGGCGGCGGCAAGCGGTGCACGCACCCGGGGTGCCCCAAGTCGGCGCAGGGCCAGGTCCCGTTCTGCATCCAGCACGGCGGTGGTGTGCGGTGCCGCGAGGACGGCTGCACCAAGCTGGCCAGCGGCGGCGGCCTCTGCCGCGCGCACCGCGCCGGCGTCAAGAAGTGCGGTGCCGAGGGCTGCTCGCACCTGGCCCACGGCGGCACCAACTACTGCAAGAAGCACGGCGGCGGCCGCCGCTGCCGCGAGTCCGGCTGCACGCGCGCTGCCGTGGGCGTCTTCCCGCGCGACCTCTGCATCCGCCACGGCGGCGGCAAGCGCTGCGTGGAGGACGGCTGCATCAAGTCCGCGGTCGGCCGCACCGACCGGTGCACGGCGCACGGCGGCGGCGTGCGCTGCGAGATGGACGGCTGCTCTAAGGCCGCCGTGGGCCAGGCCGTCGAGCTGCCCTCGGCGCCGGGACAGCCCATGCGCCTGTGCAAGGGCCACGGCGGCGGCCGTCGCTGCAAGCACCCGGACGGCTGCTCGCGCTCCGCCGAGGGCTCGCTCGACCGCTGCAAGGCGCACGGCGGCGGCAAGCGGTGCTCCGTCGACGGCTGCCCGCGCTCCGCGCGCGGCTCCACCGCCTTTTGCATCTCGCATGGCGGCGGCAAGCGGTGCATCGTCGACGGCTGCACCACCTCGGCCCAGGGCGCCAAGGGCCTCTGCGTCGCCCACGGCGGCGGCCGGCGCTGCAAGTA
Organism: Thraustochytrium sp. TN22; assembly: GCA_013306675.1. Classification (NCBI taxonomy): domain Eukaryota; class Bigyra; order Thraustochytrida; family Thraustochytriidae; genus Thraustochytrium; species Thraustochytrium sp. TN22. Next base: position 53,833 of record JABLUY010000119.1, on the reverse strand, counting down.
CGACGGCTGCGAGAAGCTCGACCAGGGCGGCGGCCTCTGCAAGGCCCACGGCGGCGGCAAGCGGTGCGCCATCGAGGGCTGCATCAAGGCCGCCCAGGGCGCCGACGGGGTCTGCGCCATCCACGGCGGCGGCCGCCGCTGCCGCGCCGCCGGCTGCTCCAAGCTCGACGCCGGCAAGGGCTTTTGCCGCAGCCACGGCGAGGCCCGCCGCTGTGACGCCCCGGACTGCGAGCGCCTCGACGCTGGCGGCGGCTTTTGCAAGGCCCACGGCGGCGGCAAGCGCTGCGCGCAGGACGGCTGCGTGCGCGCCGCCGCCGAGGCCAAGTCCGACTTTTGCACCGTCCACGGGGGCGGCAAGCGGTGTTCCGTCGACAATTGCACGCGCGCCGTGCGTGGTGCCTCCAAGTTCTGCGTCTCTCATGGCGGCGGTCGCCGCTGTCAGATGCCCGGCTGCACCAAGCACGACGCTGGCCGCGGACGCTGCAAGGCGCACGGTGGTGGCCGCCGCTGCCAGTTCAAGGACTGCCCCAAGTCCGCCACCTCTGCTGGCAACAAGCTGTACTGCATCAAGCACGGCGGCGGCCGCCGTTGCCAGGTCCCCAACTGCGAGACCTCGGCGCGTCACGGCTCCGCCTACTGCCGTCTGCATCAGGACGTCTTCGGCAAGGGTTCTGTCGCCGGCTCCTCGGTGCCCGTCATGTCCCGCGCCTCTTCCATGGCTTCCTCTATCGACAGTATTGACTCCGACAACCCCCAGGGCGCCATGGGCCCTCCCGCTCAGCCTTCCTCCTCTTCCTCCTCCTCGTCGTCGTCGTCCTACCACTATGACGCCAACGGCGTCCCGCTGCAGCACGAGCAGATCACCGTCAACCAGTAATTCTCCTCGCACTCGAGCAAGCCAACGAAAGCAGCGATGCAACGAGCAATATGCCTCACTTTCCACTCACTCACACCTACAAGGTTCCTGCATGTCCATACTCTATCTCACCGTCCTGCCAACCCCTTCTGATGACGACAATGATGACGATGATGATTTTGATTCCTGTCTACTTTTACACGTGTGTCGTACACCCGGTCTCTGCTCATCAGCCTCGGCGCAAGGCAAGTTGTCTCTTCTTGGACTTGAGATCTTGCGTGAGCGCGTCCAGTTGCGCCGCGATCGAGCTTAGCGTTGGTAGCGCGGTGTCGGCGTTGTCTGAGGCCTCTTCGTGCGACGCTGAAGGCATGGGCGACGGAAGAGGCATGGGCGACGGTGCTCGCTCGGGCCGGGGCCCTGTCGTTCGCGATGACAATGACTCCGGAGGCGACGACTCCGGATTTCGCGACGGTTCTGGATGCGGCGGGGACAAAGGTCGCGGCGAGGACACCAGCTGCCCTCGACGAGATGTCCTTCCCAGAGAACTTGACGCCACCTCTGCGGTCTCAGCCCCTGCGTCGTATGGAAAGGGACCACCTGCCACGCTTGTCCTTGATTCGGTGTCCTCATCGTCCACAGAAAAACGCTCTGGCTGTGGCGTACGTGGCCTAGGCGCAGCGATGGGGTTGTTTGCAAGTTCGAGGTGGTCGAGGCGGTCGAGTAGGAGCGAGGGCACGGCGCGAACTTGATTTGCCTGAGCCCAGACGGTGGCAAGACTCGCGCATGCGAGCAGAGGGGCGAGGCTTGAGATGCGGTTATGCGCGCAGTCGAGCTCGCGCAAGGCGGCGAGTCGCTCGATGCCTTCAAGGCACTCGAGGCGATTGTGGCTCACACGCAGATGTACGAGGCCCGTAAAGGTCGCCGCCAGCGGCTGCAGGCTGGCAATAGCGTTAAAGGGAGCGCGCAGCACGCGCACGTGGCCGGGTTCTGGCACGCCCCGCACGAGCGCGTCGGCATCTAGGCCCTCGTCCGCGAGCAGGACCTCTTGCAAGAGGTCAGCTCGCGCCGTCGCACTTGGGCAGGCCTCCGCGCGCTTCCGCAACCTCAGCAGGCCCGCCATGTGCCTCGTGGTTGGCCCGCGCGTGCTCCATTTGTTCGTCTTTTCAGCCTGAGGATGGTCGCTGTTCTCAACGGTCACCCAGCCACAGTGAGAGAGGGCTTGCAAGGACGACAACATCGCCTTGAAGGCTTGACCTCAGGCGCGCTGGCCACAGCAAGCAAGACCTGCGACGAGCCTGCGGGCCTGCGAGCCCGCGAGCACGACAGTCAGGCCTGCGATGGAACGTGGAGCTGCGAGACTGCGAGTAAGGCGCCCGGCAAACGAGAAGGACTGCCGGTCCCACCAAAGGGATGGCTGTTAGTAGAGCAACTTGACTGTGAGAGCGAGACACGGCGAGCCTCCGCGATGTGCCGTGATTCTTTCTTTGAGGTCCAACTCCGAGCACGGCGCCGCCATGACGGCGAACTTGAAGAGGACGAGGCAGATGGCACTGACAAGCAGTCAGACAGACCACCAATTAACCTTGCACAACAGGATGCTCGCGGCGGCGCGCGGCGCGCTGCTACGGCAGGGCGCGCGCGGGCTGGCGAGCGGCGGCCGCAAGCGGCGGCGGCCGCACTTCGCGGGCGGGCAGCAGCAGCAGCAGCAGCAGCAGCAGCAGCAGCAGCAGCAGCAGCAGCAGCAGCATGCGACGGCGCAGGCGGCGACGGCTCGGACGACGAAGGCCAGGACAGCACTGAGCGCTACGGGCGGCGGTGCGGCGACGGCGAATACGACGGCAACGACGACGGCAAAGACGGCTTCGGCAGCAACGTACCCGAGCGGCGCGGTGGCGACGTTCATGAAGCAGATGCAGCAGGCAGCGCCGGGGCGTAGCAAGCGCAAGGTGCAGCTGCCGGCCGAGGGCCGGGCCGCACTCTTCTACGTGGAGGCCGCGTCGAAGCAGTGGGCCAAGTCTGTGCACTCGATAGAGGCGCTGGCGGCGCGGCAGCTGCCGTCGACAGAAGAGGAGCGACACAAGGCGATGTTTGGCGCTCACAAAGCCAAGGTGATGGCCGTGACGGCCAAGTGCGAGTGCAGGGCGCTCATGGCCCATCCAGCCTGCACGGCGGAGGGTCGCGCCATTTACAAGGACCTCTTCCGACGCGCGGACCTCATCCACGCGCGCGTCAATGACAAGTTCAACATGCTCGAGGCATCCTCCAAAGGCGCCTCGCCCTGGGCTGCCTGGCAGTCGGGCTCGGTCGCTGCGGTCTCCTTCGGCTTGGCCGGCCTCGGTCTGGCCGGTCTCCTCGGCCTCGCCTTCAATTGAAGAGGCTGGTCGCCGATTGGCTCTTGCGAGAGCTTTGATCCTGCGGACTTCGTTCTTTCGTGTAAACAACCAACTCTACGTGCTTGCTTGCTGGCTGGCTGTCATTGATCGGTCGGCTCCTCCGAACACCGGTCCATCATTGGATCTACGGATCGCCATCGGTCAACTGGTCGAGCCACTAACCCCAGCTGCCCTGCCAGTGCCAGTGGCTCGTGCTCCTGGATTGTGCTCCTGCCACCATGCGGCTCCGCCACTGCTTGTCGTCGCTGTCCTGGTGGCAGTTTGGCGTCCAGAAGATCTCCAATCCGCCGGCCACGGCTTGAGTCGAGCTGCTTCGAGCTAGCTGCCAGGCCGGCACGCCTGCAGGCAGGCGTCGCACGGACTCGCCGCGCGCGCGTACGACGGCGCAGCCTGTGATGGTGAGTGAGTACGACTCGGACGGCGCAGCCTGAGCAGGCTAACATACATACAGCTAACAGTATAGTACCTCCTCACCGCCCTCCCCGCCCTCACCGCGTCCTCACCTCACCGCTCGGTGCTCGCGCATCTGTCGCAGGGGCAGGCCGAGCCGCGGCTCAGCCGCCACACCGCCACGGAGCTGGTAGGGTTTCACCGCTTTGGCCATACGCGGCAGCCGAAGCCGCTTCTGCGCGTTTCGTCCCGCACAGGCACCTGCCTGCACTGGCACTGCAGGTACGCAAAGGCCAGCCATGACCAGGCGGCGCTCGCGCAGAGTCGCGCTCTCTGCCAGGGGCCGCCGCGCGCTGGCAATCGCTGGCCGGCCTCCCGCCTGGCCGACTCGCCTCGCCTCGACTCGACCCGTTGAACAGACTCGACTCGTCTCGACTCGACTCGACTCGACTCGACTCGACTCGACGCGACTCGACGCGACGCGACGCGACGCGGCGACTCCACTGGCCAGGGGGTCAGGCCGGTGCGCGGGCCCCGCAGGCCCGGGCTGGCCGCCAGCCGCGGGAGCCGCGCGAAGGACCGCGGCCCGTGTAGCGCCGAGTAGCGGCGCGAATCGGGTCACTCCGCAGGCCAGGTGAAAGAGTACAGCGGTGGCGGCGCGCGGCAGAGTGGCCGCGCTCAGCTAGTAGTAGTACTAGCAAGGCGCTTGTTGCTCTTTCGGCGAGATCGGTCGGCCGGCGTCTGTGCCTCCTACCCCCTTCGTCGGCGCGGCTTGGTCGGCCGTTGCGCGGCGCGAGCGCAGGGCCGCTGGCGGGGCGCTGAGGCAGCAGCGTCGGTGGGCCGCAGAGCGCCAGCCGCCGAGGCGGGTGCGCCGGGCGCGGGCGGCCCTCGCCGCTCGACTTGCTCTCTCTTTTCTTCTTTGAGCGACAGCAACCTGTATCGATAGCTAGTAGGCGGCCGTGGCTTTTCGGGTGAGATTGCAAAGCGGGCTTCGACCGCGGGGCGCTGCGGGCTCCGCAGCGCCCCGACGGCCCCGGTGGTGTTGGGCGCTGCAGGACCACTGCGAGACCTGCTGTGGGCTATCTGCCTTGCAGCCATGAGTCGTGGGGGGTCTTTCCGGCCCGCGCGGCTCGCGCTCCGGAAGCTCTGCCGGGGACGAAGGGGCGCGCTCTTCCGGCTGCTGCCTGCGCTCTTCCAGGCGCGCAGCCTGATCCGAATGAGGCTTGATGGTTGGCAGCCTCGCCTCAGCTCGCATCGCCTCGGCGCAGCGCGGCGACGTGGCCGGGCCAGCTGAGTCTGGCTGCAAAACGAAGAAACCAAGCCGCTGGTAGCGGTCTCAGCGCAGCATGGCCCGGCGTGTAGAACCAGCCGCCCGGCCCTGTTTAGGCTAGTCTGGGCGCGCCGCGCGCGTGATCCGAAAGACGTGCGTGACTCTCGACGCCCACGCCGACGCGCACGCACAGGCCGCAGACGCCGCGAAAGAAGAGCTTGAAGGAGGCGCACGACTCGGAAAGAGGGGTCGGTATTTCTGTTTCGAAAGAAGCAAGGCCGCTGAAGAAAGGAGGCCGCTGGCAGCCTGTCGGCCTGCTCAACGCGTCTCTCGTGCAGCGAACCCCTGCCTTGGTGCCTACCTGCCCTCCGTCTCAGCTTGCTGTAATAAAGAAGTCGAAGCAGGCTCGCACCCGGCCTCGCGGACGCAGGGGCTGCCAGGGCACGGGCCCACGAGCCAACGGCCGACCCGCGCTCAAGACGCGCCACCGGCCAGGCACGTCACCGGCAGGCGGCGCAGCGCACGCCGCTAGGCCGTGACGGCGGTGGCCAAGGGCCCACGGCTCCACGGGCTGGCTGCTGGCTGGCTGGCTGGCTGGCTGGCTGGCCGGGCTAGCTGGTCGGGTGGCTGTCGCGGCCGTGACTTGCAGTGGTGATGGGTAGTATGTAGCTGCCTTGTGAGAGCTGCCTTGACGCGATGGTGGCGGATGGGCAGGCAGGCATTTCCCACGGCGGACCGCGCGGCCCGCAGCCGTTGCCCGGAAGGAGAGTCGCACGCTAAGCCGCGCTTGCTGAGCGCGGTGGCACGCCTCCCAACGCGTGCAGAGGCAACTCGCGCACCGATCGCTCGCTTGCTGCGGGGGAGCTTGTCTCTCGGGGGACCGCGTCGCTCAGGCACCCCGAGCCAAAGCTGAGTACGCTGGTGCGGCGCGCTGCCGGGCGTGCTGAGCCAATCGAATTTCCGAAGGCGCACCTCGCAGCCGCTCGGCGAGGAGAACCCGGCGAGTCCGGCATACATCAGCCCCCGCAGTCCCTCCCACACCGCTTGGCCCCACAGCAGAAGCCGCGCGCCTCGCGCGGCCACGGGCCGCGCGGGCCGCGCGGGCCGCGCGAGCGCAGCCAATGGAATTCGTCTGCTGTCGCCACGCGGGCTGGCCGCAGTGCAGCGCAGTGCGGCGTGTTGCCTCGCTTCCTTCGAGCCCGCCTGCGCTGCAGGATGTCGGCCCCGCCCCGCCGGCCCGCGCTCTCCCTTTCTCGCGAACACAGCACGAAGGGCCGCGCGGCCCGACGCACCCCTCTGTACAGCGCGCGGAAGGCGCGCCTTGTGCAGTGCACCGCAGCCCGACCGCAGCGGCCCAGCCCGAGCGCACAAGCCTGGCCAACGCCAAGGCCAGGGCGGCTCGGCCAACTTGAAGGCCCGAGGTCCCGCGAGCCGCGCGCGTGCGCCTGCCTGCCTGCTCATCACCGTCAGGCCGTGGTCGCGGCTGGCGGCCAGCCGCTGGTGATGGCAGCCATCCCGGGCAGCGAGCGGCGCCCGCCACCGGCCAGCTACGGGCCGGCCGGCCTCGCCTCACTGCACCGCGCCGCGCCTCGACCCGGCGCGGCCGCGGTCAGGGGCGCAAGCGGCAGGCAAGCCGCAGCAAGATGGCGACGAGGGCGGCATGCCTGGCGAAAGACCGCGCCAGCGGGGCAGGCGGAGCTGGCGGCCTCCGAAAGCCGCACTACCAGGTTGCAGCGGCGCTCAAGGCGCGAAGAAACGCGGCGAGAGACCTCGCCGCCGCGGGCGTTCGCGCTTGGCCGCGGGCCTTTCGAGAGGCCGGGGGGATGATGTGCGTGAAAGACGCTGGAGGTGAGCGCAGCGCCGGCGGGCGGCCGGGCCAGCCGTGGCCGGGGCGCCGCGCCGGCCAGCGGCCAGCAGGCGGGCTTCGCGACGGCGGGCGCGGCGGCGAGATGCCATTCCCGACGCACAGCGCGCGGACGGAGAGCCTGGCTGGTAGGCGGCTCGCGGGGCGGGTGGCGGCCGATTTGGGTGCGGGCTCTCGCCTGCGAGCGCGGCTGCCAAGCAGCGCGAGCCGCGGGGAAGGACACGCCCGCGGTGAAGCTGGCTGTGGGTTTAAAAAAGCGAAGACCCCGCAGCGCGCCGCAAGCTGCGGGCCGCTGTGGGTGTAGGGGAGGAGCAAGCAGACGCGCCCTGCCGCTCGCCGGCCGAGCCCGCGGCCCGACGCAGCGGCGCCAGAACCTCAACGCCGCAGCCGGCACGCACGCAGGCAGCCAGGCAGCCAGGCAAGCCGCGCGCACGCAGCACCCGCCAGCCGCGCAGCGCAGCGCAGCGCAGCGCAGCGCAGCGCAGCGCAGCACAGCACACGCGCAGCGCCGCTCGCGCGCCGCGCCGCGCCCGCGCCCGCGCCGCTGAGCAGACGGGGGCGGCCGGGCCGGACGGCGTCTTTCTCTTTCTCGCCGCCTTGTTGCTGTTCACTGGCAAGGCCGGCGCGCTCCTTGGTCTCGTCTCCTGCCAGAGCAGGCGGTGCTCAACGCCAGGCGCCGGCGCGCTCGCGGAGCGCGCTTGCGACCGCGCAGCGGCGATAGAGCAGGCCAGCAGGCGAGCATGGCGAGCGGCGGCGTGAGTGGACGCGGCGCCGCGTCCGTGGGCGCGCTGCCGACCTCGGGGATCCGCGCAACAGTCGGCGCATCGGGGATGGCGACGACCCCTCCCCCTGCCGGGGCTGCCGCCGGCGCGGCCGCGGCCGCGACTGCGCAGGAGCAGCAGAACCAGCAGCAGAACCAGCAGCAGAACCAACACGCCTGTGCCGGGCGCGAGACAGACCTCGCCTCGGAACCAGGAACCAGCGCGTCACCGGCAGCGCAGTCCGCCTCACCGGCATCCTCGGTCAGTGCCGCAGAGCCTGCCGACGTGTCGGGCGTTGACGTCAAGATGCTCCTGGCCAAGGGCTCCGTGGGCGATGTCGTGCTCGCCGTGGAGCGCACCACGGGCGAGGCCGTCGCGCTCAAGCGCTTCTACAAGGGTGTGGACGGAGAGAACGCGTTCCGCAACGAGGTCCGTGTCTTCAAGAAGCTCCAGGCGCACGGTCTCGTCGTCTTGGACGGCGGTCCCGAGGTCGAGGTCGAAGAGGACGCATCGGAGGACGACAACGCCTCCTCCGCCTCGCCCGCCTCTTCCGCGTCCACCGTGTCCACCTCCACGGCCTCATCGCACGCGCTCGAGGAACAGCAGCTGCTGGCCCGCCAGGGTTGCAGACTCGTCGTCCAGGCGTTCTTCGTGCAGGCGCCGCGCGTGCTGGGCATGGAGCTCTGCCCGGGCGGCGACCTCTTTGAATTCATGTCCAAGCGCGGCGTCACCGAGGTCGACGCCGTCTTTTTTGCCGCCGAGATCGCTGTCGCGCTTCAGCACCTTCACTCCCATGGCATCCTTCACGGCGACATCAAGCCAGAAAACGTCGGTCTCTCCGCACGCGGCCACGTCCGCCTGCTAGACTTTGGCCTCTCCATTGTCATGGACGCCAAGACCGACTACGATGCTGACGCCGACCTCCTACTTTGCGACGCGCAGGCCGGCACCATTTACTACGCCAGCCCCGAGCTACTCTGTCGCCACAAGGTGGGCTTCGACGCCGACTGGTGGAGCTTCGCGGTCATGCTCTTTGAGATGCTCTTCGAGGCCGTGCCGTGGCTCGGCGACACGCACCAGGAGACCGCCGACCTCATCTGCGCGGGCCCTCTCAACCTCTATGAGGAGGAGGGGGACATCGTCTCGGACGGCGCCCGGGACTTCTTGCGCGCCATGCTCGGCTCGAAAGCGCCGCACGGCCGTCTCACCCATAAGACCGGCCTAGCTGCCCTTCAACGCCACGCCTTCTTTTGCAACCTCGACTGGAACCTCGTCGCCAACGAGGCCTACGCACCGCCCTTTGCCGCGGTGCAGCCGGCGCCGGCGCCGCCTACTGCTGTCGCTGCCGCCGCGCCCCTTGCTTCTGATTCATCATAGAACTTGCAGTTATGCAAGCGCTGCCTGTAATAGTCCCACCTCGTACCATGCAAACCATCTTTCTGTGATCATTTCCTCTCCTGTGTTGTCTCTTGTGCCGAGAACCGGCGTGCGCACTAGCTTGCCAGCCCCGGGACCAAACTCGCCTACTTCAGGCATGGGGAAGCCTCAACGTTCGACCTCAGAAGAGACGGCGCCATGGCCGGCGACACGTCCGCTTGGGCAGTACGGCCACACGGAGTTGGCTACCTGCTCGAAGGATTTCGGCTTCGGGTTCCTATGGCAATCTCGAGAGGCAGTGCGAAAGCTCTCGAGCTCCTTGAGAAGGCGCGCCTTATAGTAAGCAAGCTCCCGAGCGAAGCTCCGGTCTCCAGCGAGGTCCACGCGCTCTTGCGGGTCCGATGTGAGCTCAAAGAGGCAGTAGCCGGCTGGACAAGGCCTGTTTCCTGCGAGCTCTTCGATCATGCCAGCGTCGCCGTCCTCGCTGTCCTCGTTGTCCTCCAGTGTGGACCAAGAGTCCGGGAAACCGGCCGAACCCTGGATAATCTTCCACTGCTTGCCATCTGGGGCATCATAGAGCATCCCGAAGCCGGAATTCTGGTGGTCCGACGTATTGCCCAGGGCCACCTCGGTACGAACGGGCCGCGACAAGGTGGTGTCGTCGGACGGCGCCGCCGAAAGCTGCGCCCAGTGCGAGACAGAGTCCAGCGGAACCTTTGTGTCCATATCGAGCGACGCCGCCTCGCCGAGCGTGGCAGTCCAATCGGCGATGTGCATGAGGCCGTTGTAGACGCCGCCGGCGCGTCGAATGCCATAGCCAGCGAGCACGCACGTCGCGCGGACACCGCCCTCGTACAGAGAGTGCTTGCCGCCTCGATGAGGCGCATTGCTGCTCCCTACGGCGTCGCCCGTGAAGACGGGGCCGCCGTTGTCCGTTGTGATGATGATGAGCGTGTTGGCGTCCGTAAGCCGGTTCAGCGTAAGCGCGCGGGTGATGTTGCCGATGCCACTGTCCACTGCAGCAAGCATGCCGGCGAACTGGCGCCGCTTGCCGGGCCCCAGCGTGCGCAAGTACGGCTTCACATAGTCTTGCGGCACCTGCGTGCCTTGGAAGCCGCCATAGTGAACACCTTGGTACGCCACCACCAGAAAGAGCGGGGTCTCCGTGCCAGCAACCCCGTGCCTGTCAATGACTTCCACGGCTCTCTCCGTGAAGTAATCCGTGGAGTAGCGCTGCTCCGCCTCGCGTGCCACTCGGAAGCAGGACTCCGCGTTGCACTTGGGCGCCGAGCCCTCGAGGATCTGGAACCAGATCTTGCCAGGGGTGAAGGTTCGGCCAGAGAAGTAGTCGCCCCCGCCTTGGACGAGTCCCACGTACGAGTCAAACCCGCGGTATGTCGGCAGGTACTCCCATTTGTGGTAGCCAAGGTGCCACTTGCCCACCATGTGCGTCGCATAACCAGCGGCCTTGAAGCGCTCGCTGAGGAGCTTGTTGTTTAGTTCCAGGCCAAGATTATCGTGCGCCCAGTTGTGCAGCCCGTGATGATGCGAGAATCGCCCGCTCAGCAAGGCAGCTCGGCTCGGGAAGCATGCTGTGTGCGTGTAGTACCGCCCAAGCTCGAGCCCTCGTGCGCGGATTGCGTCGATCTCCGGCGTCTTGATCTGCTCTTGGTTGCGGAAGCCGACGTCCGCCCACCCGAGGTCGTCCACCACGATGATGACCACATTCGGCCGCGCACCAGCCGCCTGCCCCAGGCCCTTCAGACTGAGCACGGCCAAGAGCAGCTGCGCCAGCCCGAGGTGCAGCAGCATCACTAACTAACGTGCGTGAGCAGCGCCTGGACGCAGACCGCCGCCGCGCCCCGCCGAGCGCAGGCCGCCAGAAGAAGGGGAGATGGGGCGCGCGGGGCAGGCGGGGGGGGAGTGGGCACGTGTCAGCTGCTCGTAGTCCGAGTCTGCAAGCGCGCGGCGGTCACGGCCCGCGGTTCGCTCTTGTATCTTCAAGGTGGCAGGCAGATCCGCGCCGCCTTATCCTCTGCGTACTTCCCACCTTTAGCTGGCTACTTTGAGAAGAGCTGCTCCCGCAAACTTCAATTGCCAAAGGAAAGCCCGAAGGCGCTCTTCCCGGCTCCCCACCTTGCTGACTGACACGCTCGTGCGGCCAGCGGCTCGTTTGGACGAGGACTGCACGAAGCTGTTCCGTGCTGCCGCGCAACTCGGTTCACGCAGAAGCTCCCGAAGCTCCCTTACCTTTCCGAGTTCTTTCCGATGTTCCGTTAGCCTAGCTCGAGCTAGCTCTCCTAGCTAGGCTAGGGTAGGACCCTTATTACGGACCACCGATAAAATGAACCGAAATGCCGGAGCTGCCCGTGGCCTAGTAATCACATAGGCCTTGCTAGGAGTTGCTGGTGAATGACGTTGCATAAAACCTTGAATTGGACCGACCGCGGTTGGATGCTGCCGGTGCGGTGGTAGGTTAGCGACGCTCATGAAGCTCGTCACGAGTCACTTCAGGTGCTCCGAAAGTTCTGGCGCCAAACTCGTAGCGCAACTCGACAAGCACGGCGCTCGCCACAGACACAGACCTTCGGAAGTTGGAGTCTTGTTTCAGTAATCCACTTTTTCACCATATCATATATAGGGGTGATATATACAAGAATCAGGTTTGTGATTGTCGGTCCATTTTAAAGGTGAAGGGCCTCGCCGGGCCCCTTTTTTGCAGACTTCAATCAAACTTGTCGCACCCGCACCTTCACAATTTTCTTCACTTCAGGTTTTCTGCACTCTGCCTTGGCGATGGCTTGCCCATCAGCAAGTGCCGGGTCTCGCGCGCGAAATTGCTGAAGCTAGGTTTTCTCCATTACGAAACCCGGTCCAAGTCGGAGTTCCTACCATAGTAGGCCTAGTGTCCGAATCCAAGTCAGCTGCCAGACTGGCAGCATCGCCAGACACTAACTTAACTCACTGACACTCACTGTCAGGCTGATGACTGTGAGTGACTGTCAGTACATGTGAGTGGAACTCAGCCTGAGCCACTGCACTGCCGCCACTGCAGGTGGCCACGGCGTGGAGCACGCGCAACAGACATGGCTGGCAGTGCAAGCACATCACAACACGCGCCGTGCACAAGCGCGACAGGTGGCACTGCACGGCGAGCAAGCTCACGACCCGCGAGCAAAAGCATTTCCGCAAGGCGCGGGGCGCAGGGCGCGGGCGCGGACCGCCTTGGCAGCGGCGAAGAGCTGGCGCGGCGCGGCGTGGCGCGGCGTGCCCCAGTGCAGCGAGGCGAGGCGAGGCGAGGCGAGGCGAGGCGAGACGAGGCGAGGCAAGTCGAGGCGAGGCGAGGCGAGGCGAGGGGAGGCGAGGCGAGGCGAGGCGAGGCAAGGCGAGGCGAGGCGAGGCGAGGCGAGGCGAGGCGAGGAGGTGTATGCGCCGCGCAGCGACGATTTCTACGATGTTATCAACGCAGCGCGTCACCATTTTGCTTGGCGTCCTGGCCGCGCTGGCAGTCTTGTGCTGGATGGCGATTCTTTCACGATCGCCGACATTGGTGGCACCTTCCCAAATGCTTGCCCCATCTCCGTCGCAAGTGAACGGAGGCACCTCCGGTCCGTGGAATGAGGTCCCAACGTACCTGGAGCTGGCCGCGCAGCTGTACAAAGGGCGCCGGTGCCCCGCGAATGCGACCATCGAATTCATTTTGCCGCACGTTCCCAAGGCTGGCGGACGGAGCCTCGAATCAAACTTTGGAGACTCTACTCTAAATACATGGGGTGAGTATCATCACAACTCAAAGGGTGTGCGGTCACGAACGCATACTTTTCGTCTCACTCAGGGGCACGAAAGCTACAAATCGTTGGAACAAAGGGTGAAGTGCGAGTCTCATACATGCGAGGTGACCACTTCCGACAAGTGTCGACGATGGATCTTTGCCATTCGCGACCCGGTGCCCAGGTTGGTGTCCGCCTTCTACACCTCGACCGGACGGCCGGACCATCACTTTCACTGTGAGAAGGGGTCTTCGGTCTGGCGGAGAATCACAGAGGATCCCAACTTTTCGATTGAAGACTGGGCCCGGCTCCCGAAGGAGCAGCGCGAGCAGTGCATGGAAGGCTTCAATGAACACGTCCAGTATCTCGCCCCTGATATGGAACGTGGCTCCCGGCAACAGCTCGAGGTGGCCAAGGCTCGCCTGGACGCCATGAGCTGGGTCCTTTGGATGGATGAGCAGCACGAATCCTTTCAGCTCTTCTCCTACGTCTTCGGCACCGACCTCATCCACACTGCGCCGTGCTTTAACTACAACAAGTACCCCAAGGAGCTCTCACCCTATGCGCAAAAGGTGCTCGAGGAGTACAACCAGCTTGACATGGAGCTCTACGAGCACGTGAAGCGCAGGCACAAGCTCGCCATGCATGTCATGCGCGCGGACGTCTCGGATCCCTTTGCCAACTTGCCCGAATTTCAGTGCGACCCGGAGCTTATTTGCTGGAGCAAATGGGACCGCCGCGACGCCCCAGCGTGGAGCGTCAAGGAAGCTGACGCCTGGCAAAAGCACTTCGACAGTATTGGTCGTGCCAAGGCTGCCCAGCTTTGCAGCCCCAAGCGAGGCTGCTGGCGCAGCGACACGATCAGCGAGACCACCTTCACCTAGTTCGCGCGTGCACAGACTGCGCCGATGTGTCAAGAAATGGACTCCACGCACTGAGCATCCGAGTCATGGTGTCATAGACGGCGTCGAGTCAAGACTACGATGAATGGTTGCGACTCTCGCAGCCACACAAGCTCGGCGCCGCGCCGCGCAAGCCCTAGCTCTCGAAGACCTGCCGGACCTGGCATTCGATCCAGGCTAAGCACAACCTCATCATCATGCGGACAGGTTGTCCTCCTTGGACTTGAGCTGGAGAGCGCAGATACTCGCTCCGCTCCGTGCGCCCTAGCTGTTGGCCGGCCTCTTAGCGAGGCCGGCCCAGAGCGCTCGCGTTAAAGCCATTGAACGCTACAATGGCAAGCGCTCTGGGACGATCGGTCCCGCGTGACCCGTGCGATGCACCCTTCAAGTCCCCCCCCCCGGTCCAGATCAAGTGCCTCACTCAGCTCGCGAACGACGCGAAGAGGTTCCCGCGCAGCGGGAATTGGTGCAGCGGGGATAAAATTCCGCTCGCAGGCAAGGAAGGGAACCAGCGAGAGACGAGATGCCACCGCCAGAGTTACGATTACAGCGGACGAGACCAGATCCGGGCAGATCGAATCCATGAGTCGCGCCAAACGATCTGTGTTGGGCTATTGTCAATCCGATGCCAAGTCATTCGCCGCTCCTCTCCAAGCGACCACGCCTAGCGCTCAGCCTATGAGCAGGGCGCAGGGCAAGCTTGTGGGTGATGACGAGGTCAGCGCTTGAGTGCACGCGCAAGAGGTGTTGCAGTCCGAGTCACTGCTTGATGATTATGTGAATTGGGCCAGGTTCCACGTAACGAGAGGCTACGTGAACAACCCCTCGACCCTTGTCTTGCTTGCTTACACCCTTGCTTGCTTACACCCATCGGCAGCCTGGCGCCAGCCCGGCTTCATCGCCAGACACTGACAGTGACTCTATCCGCTGGAACGCGGCTCAACTTCAAGTTTGAAGGCCGCTCAAGCCCTCGTTTACTAAAGGTCTCAAGTTGTAGGTTGGCAGCACGCGCCGTGCACAAGCGCGACAGGTGGCGGCGGCACTGCACGGCGAGCAGAGGACGACCTTTGCGCAGGCGTGGCTGCTGTAGCGTTTGATGGCTAATGCAAGCGCTTGCGGCCGGCCACGCTAAGGGGCCGGCCGGCGGCTAGGGCGCACGGAGCGGAGCGAGTATCTGCGCTCTCCAGCTCTAGTCCAAGGAGGACAACCTATTCCAGATGATGATGAGGTTATGCATGCCTGGATCGATGCCAGGTCGTGCAGGTGTTCTAGGGCTAGGGCTTCCGCGGCGCGGCGCTGAGCTTGTGTGGCTGCGAGGAAATGCCCCAGGGCTAGGGCTCGACCGGCGCGGCGCGTCCGACTCTTGAGTCTACGCGTACCGCAACCCGAGCCCCAGCCGGTTCGGGAACCACCACAGCTACCGCAGGTCACAGTGCTTACCCAGTGCCCCATGCGGGCTGCTACACTGCTGGCGCAACGACACGATCAACGAGACCACCTCCACCTCGTCTTCAGGGAATGCCAAGCCGCGTCCGTAAATTTCGTGGAGTAAGTGTGTCGTCTCCGTGCACAGACCGCGCCGATGTGCCAAGAAGTGGACTGCACGCACTGAGCCTCGAGGGAAGTGCTATGGGACAAAAGGCCCCGCGTGACCCGTGCGGTCCGAGTCGGCTCCCCTACTCCAGATCGAGTGCCTCACAGTCAGCTCGCGAACGGGGCGAACCGGTTCCCGCGCAGCGTCAAGGATGGGAGTCAACGATGTGCTCGCGTCGCCCTCGCTGTCCATGATCCAAGTAACTTACTTCGTGTGTGCACGATTCGGTGCGCGAACGAGCTTTCACAACAAGCTGCCGGCGGGTTACCGTGAGTTCGACGACCTTGTCATCCTCATTGACCGGCCTCCATCCGTCCGTCCAACAACGAGGGACGGGATGCCGTCGCTGGACGAGACCCATGAGTCGCGCCAAAGTATCTGTGCTTGCCATCTAAGTTCGCTAGTAGCCCGAAGAGAGAGCAATTACCTCTCGCTAGTAGGTTAGTGTTTTGGCCGCTTCGCCACGCCAGCGGTAGCGCCCTCGGGTCAGCTAGGCATAATTGAATGCCAACGTTCACCAGGCTGGGTGCAGATTGTGCCAGTGCCCTCAGCGACAACTTGAAGCAACGACCAAGACCTCGGCAGGCCCCTTGTGTACCGCAACAAGCAAGCGCGGTGGCTTCTGGCTAATAAGGTGCCACCGTGACCTTGTCGCGGGTTGTGGCCTCCGGAAGACCCCAAAGTTTGAGCCCACTCCCGGGCCGAGTCCGCGCCGACGCCAAGCCGGCAACTTGATCAGAAGAGGAGCTACCGCGCGCGGGGCGGGGTAACGCAGCGGCGGCAACGGCGGCGGCGGCAGCGGCGGCGGCGGCGGCGGCGGCGGCGGCGGCAGCGGCGGCAGCGGCGGCGGCGGCGGCGGCGGCGATGTCGACGCCGAGCCGCGACGAGACGAAGACAGCCCAAACAGAACTTCATGCAGACGCGGACCCCGTGCTGCGCGCCGAGGTCGTGGACCTGCTGCTGGCCGCAGCGCTCGAATGCGCGCCCAAGCCGGCGGGGACAGGCCGGACGCGACGCAAGCTCACCTTCCAGGTGAACCTGCAGTCGTCGCAGGCGTCAGCCCTGTACGAGCGCAACATTGTTCTGGAGCTGGCACCCGAGGCGCGCGTGCAGGACATTTTGAGGGAATCCACGTACAAGTGGATGCTGGAGCCGCACGAAGTGCAGGTGACGTACGGGGGCGCCGTGCTGAGCCTCAACGCAACGCTCGCCGACGTGGAGGCGGCGCTCGGCCCGCGCATCTCACCGCGCGAGCCCCGCCTCCTCGTGCTGGTGCAAACGCCGCCCGTTGCCGCAACTGGCGCCGCACGCCCCTCCCCGGCGCTGCTGCCCGGGGAGCACTTCACCACGCCTGGTGCCGCACAGCCTGCAGGTGGCGCCGACGGGGAGGCCAAGGGCGTCCCGCCCGCTCCCCGCAAGAGGCAGCGCCGTGCGCTGCCACCGGCCAAACCCTTCTTTCGCCACCTTGTCGACGAAGAGGAGCGCGCCGACGCGATTCGCGACGGCCTCTTCTTCATTACCGTGTTGGCGCTGCTGCTAAGCAACTTCGTTGCGCCGCGGTCCGAGCAGGCGCTCGGGCTCCAGCTCTCAGACATCACGGTGCAGACCTTCACCTCTCTAGGGCGCACCGTGCGATTCGCAGACATCAGCACGCGTGAGGACATTTACGCTTGGGCGCGCAGCGTGCTGCGCGCGCGCCTGCTGGCGGACGCCGAGCGTGCGCTCGCGGCTGGCAACCCGGGTCCGTCCGAGCACTGGACCGCCGATTCCGGCATCACGGAGATTGTCGGTGTGCTGCGCCTGCGCCAGCTGCGCGTACGCGCCAACGCGTCGTGCGCCATCACCGCGCGCGCTGACCCCATCGTCGGCGCTTGTGTCGCCAACTACGCCGATGACAACCGCGCTGTTGCCACCTACGGCGGCAGCGGGGCCGTCTTCACGCCGGGCTTCGAATGGGCGTCCCCGCACGACATCCAGGCAGCCGCCAACACCTCTCGCCCGCAGGACTATACCATCGAGGGCTCCATCACCAGCTATCCAAACTCCGGCTACCTCGTGGATATCGGTCAGCGCTTCCGTGCCACTGGCGCCTACGCAGACCTCGTCGACGAGTGGGACACATTTTTCGACACTTTTGAGGAGCACGAGTGGATTGACACGCGCACCAGCGCCGTCATCTTTTCCTGGAACGCCTTCATCGGCAGCTCCTCGCGTTATGAGTCGCAGCACGTGCTCTTCGAGCAGCGCCTCGCCGGCGGCTACGTGCCAACCTACATGGTTGACGCTTTCCAGCGCTCCACGCTTTGGCCGGGCGGCAGCCTGGGTGCCTCGCAGATTCTGCTCGGTGTGCTCATGATCTGGCTTGCCCTGCGCTCCGCGCTACGCGTTCGCTTCGAGTCGCACGTTCGAGATGCGCCAGAACGCTTCTTCACCTGTGCCGAACACATGGTTGACGTGGCAGTGCTCGCCTTTTACATTACGGCCTCCGCATTGCAGATCGTGACGCTGCGCACCTTTGACAGCTTCCAGACGCTGCTCTGGGACTCGCCCGCCTTCTTCTACCCGTTCGACGCCGTGCTGAATGTCGCCGAGGCGCGCCACGAGATTGTTGCCATCCTCGTTTTGCTCGTCACGCTGCGCATACTCTTCTCGTTCCGCATCTTCGATGCGGGCGTCGTGCTCTTGCTCACCAGCGCGCGCGCGCTGCGCTCTGGCATCATGCTGCTTCTCCTGCTCTTTCCCATTTTCGTGGCTGACACGCTGCTTCTCTGGCAGCTCGTCGGCTCCTTCAGCGACAGCTTCCGCACTTTCTCCGCTGCCTGGCTCCACCTCTCGCTGCAGCTCTTTTCCGTCGGCGACCTGCTCTCGCCCACGATTTTGGACATTGCCGGCGGTGGCAATACGGTACTTGCCTGGTACACGGCCATTTTGCTGTACGTGCACCTCTTCATCTTCCGTTACCTTTTGCCTGCCATGGTCGCCGTCGTGGCCATGCACCACATGCTTCACGCCGCCCTACGCCAGCGCAGCGCCGCCAAGCGCGCACACGCCGCCCCCGGAGACCATCAAGCGCTCTCGCGTCGTGGCGCCTTGCGTCTCGCGCAACACGTCCTCGACCCTCGCCGCGACCTCCGCTTACATCCCGACCAGCGCTCTGACGCCCTTGAGGCCTGACTCACGCGTTCTCTACAAGCTAGCTAGCTTGCTTAGCTACCTAGTAGAGCTCGTAGCTAGCCATTGTAAGCGATGTACCTTGCAAACGATGTACCACCGCCAGCAACTTGCTTCTCCGCGTGGGCATTTGGTACTTCCTTGCGCGGCGCCAGTTTACGCGGGCCGGGCTCGCAGCAAGCACCAGAAGAGGAGGTTTACATCGCAATCAGCGCGAGCACCGCCGATTAGACTGGTCTTCCCTCTCTTTCGTCAGATTCTGGGCGAGCTCAGGCTGCCGCGCCGCGCCCCCCCCCCAATCGTCACTGACCGCTACACGTGCCCGCGCTCGTCTGTGCTCCGCACCGAAGAAGATTTTCCCCTCCCGGCGCGCGAACCATGGGCACGAACTCTCAAGGCTTCGCTCTCTCTCTCTCTCTCTCTCTCTCTCTCTCGCACTGGCAGGCTCTCTCTCAGCCTATCTTTCCCCATGACAGTCGACCCCGCGCGCCGCCTGGCGCGGCAGACAGCGCGGCGTGGCGGGCGCTCGCGGCCGCGGCGGCCCTCCCTGCGGCGGCGCTCCCTGCGGCGGCGCGCGCTGGGACGGCTGGGGTCGTTTGACCGAAGGGCGGCGCCGCGAGGCCGGCCCGGCAAGAATCGCTCGCCTCTAGGGCTCGCGTTGACTCGGCGTCGTCCACCGGAAAGACGCTGCGCGACGAGCAGCGCGACCCGCACGGAGCCATCCATACCCCCGATGGCCGCCGCGAGGTCGGAGATGAGCGCCCCGGAGTCGAGCGCCCGGCAGACGACGGCGCTGGGCGTGGACGTGGGCACCGGGTCGGTGCGGGCCATGCTGGCGGAGCTGGGGGGCGCGGAGGACGAGGGCAGTGCGCTGCGGGTGCTCGCCACGGCGGAGCACGAGATCCAGACGTGGCGAGGGGCGTCCGCGGAGCAGCAGGAGCAGAGCGCCGAGGAGATATGGGAGGCGGTCTGCACGACCGTGCGCGAGGTACTCAAGGCAGCGCCCGGGGCCGCGGCGCCCGCAGGCATTGGGTTCTGCGCCACGTGTAGTCTGGTGGTGGTGGATGCAAAGGGCGCGCCGCTCCCCGTGGGCGCACACGGCCACGCACGGCGTAACGTCATCCTGTGGGCCGACCACCGCGCACAGGCGGAGGCCGATGAGATCAACGCGACCGGCCACCCGCTGCTCCGCAACGTGGGCGGCGCCGTCTCGCCCGAAATGGAGTTGCCCAAGCTGCTGCACCTGCAGCGACACCTTCCTGACACGTTTTCACGCGCCGGCGGCTTCTTCGACCTGCCGGACTACCTCACATTCCGCGCCACGGGCAACGCGGAGACGCGGTCCTTTTGCTCCCTCGTGTGCAAGTGGAACTACGATGCCGCGCAGGACCGCTGGAGCCGCGACCTGCTGGAGCAGGTCGGCCTGGAGGCGCTTCTGGACCAAGAGCACGCGCGCCGCCTCGGCACGCGCGCGCTGCGGCCTGGCACGCCGGTACCGGGCGGTCTGTGCGCCAAGGCAGCCGCGGACCTGGGCCTGCCCGAGGGCACGCCGGTGGCCGCAAGCCTGATTGACGCGCACTCAGGCGCGCTTGGCATGCTGGGCGTCTGGGGCCACGAGCAGGACGCCAAGCCGCTGCACGAGCGCCTCGCCGTTGTGGCGGGCACGTCGAACTGCATCCTTTCAGTCGCGCCGCACGAGGTGCAGGTCGCGGGGATCTGGGGGCCGTACCTGCACGCCATCGTGCCGGAGATGCACTGCAACGAGGCCGGGCAGAGCGCGGCCGGCGCGCTCGTGCGCCACGTGATCGACTCGCACCCGGCCTATGCAGAACTGCAGGAGCGCGTCCAACAGGCAGGCACCTCGGACTACGAGGAATTGGAGGTCATGCTCCACGAGCTCGCGGCGCGCGAGGGTGTGGCTGTCGCGCAGCTCACCCGCAGCCTCCACATGACGCCGGACGTGAACGGGAATCGCTCTCCGCTGGCGCGCGGCGACTTGACAGGAGCGCTCTGCGGGCGCACGCTGCACGACGAGACCGGCCTCGAGCACCTGGCGCGCGCCTATTTGTGCGCGCTGCAGAGCCTGTGCTTCTCGTCGCGCATGATTTGCGATCGGCTACGGGAGGGGGGGCAGCGCATTTCTCGCGTCGTGCTCTGCGGCGGTCTTGCCAAGAGTGACCTCTTCTGCCAGTCTCTCGCGGACGCCCTCGGTATGGGCGTCGCGCTCCCGTCCTGCGAGCAGGCCGTCCTGCTGGGTGCCTGCATGATCGCCTCGGTTGCGTCCGGCTCACCATTTGACGAGGTGCTCAAGTACAAC
The DNA here is from genome assembly GCA_013306675.1 of Thraustochytrium sp. TN22. Classification (NCBI taxonomy): domain Eukaryota; class Bigyra; order Thraustochytrida; family Thraustochytriidae; genus Thraustochytrium; species Thraustochytrium sp. TN22. The sequence goes on along the minus strand of JABLUY010000119.1, from coordinate 33,168 downwards.
GGCCTTGGCAAGGTCTTTGCACCGGACCGCTCGGTCGGCGCGTACTTTGACGCCAAGTACAAGGCCTTTTGCGCGCTCACAGATGCTGCTGTGGCGTGCCACGAGGCCATGGCGGGCGTCTAACTTACAGTTTTTGAGAGCTCTTATCTTACAAGCAGCAGAGAATCTCCCAAAGTACCATGAGAAGGCGCTTAAGCGCTGCGCGGGCGTCCGGCGCAGAGAGTGAAAACCCGAATTTTTGTTTGTTGAAACAGGAAAAAAAAAAAGAATTCAACAGAAAGAGCAGACGAGCGCCGTTGGCAGGCCGGACGTAGAAGAGAGGCCGGGAAAGCAGGCGCGTCGTCAAATGGGGGTCAGTCAGCCAGGTCTCCGTGAAGACTCTCCTTGCTTTGCCCGCCCGCCAGACCGGCCCCTCCAACCCCCTCTCTTCATTCTCTCTCTTTCTCTTTCTCTTCTCGCCCCTTCGTCCTTCCGAGACAGAGAAGGAAGGAAAGAGAGAATAGAAAGGCAGAGGCTGAGGAGAGGAGGAGCAGCACGAGGCGCACTGGCTTGTCTACATCAGGAGGGGGGGGCGGCCGTCGGATTAGCATGGGTCGGCCGTCGGATCAGCATGGGTCGGCCGTCGGATCAGCATGGGTCGGCCGTCGGATCAGCATGGGTCGGCCGTCGGATCAGCATGGGTCGGCCGTCGGATCAGCATGGGTCGGCCGTCGGATCAGCACGGGTCCTCGTCAGGTATCAAAGGTGCGAGGGGATCAGTAGTGCGTGCAGAGCGCGCCGCGGCGACACACGCGGTCATTTTCATCTTCATCGAAACAGCCAGCAGGCAGTGCAGTCGATCAGGGCAGGGGATCAGGCAGAATCTCACGCAGGATCGTGACGCTGGTGGTCTGACGCTTGAGGTTACCGCTGCGATGCGAGATGCGGCGCGCCGCGGGCGGCGAGGCCGGAGAAGCGCCTGGCGGTGGCGGGCTGGACGAGAGGAAGTTGAAGGGGTGCTCGCGGTTAGAAGGCGCGAACATGGAGGAGCCGCCGATCGATTCCGACGTGAAGCGCTTGACAAGCTTGTGACTCGTGCCGCCCTCCATCAGGGTATCGAGCGCCTCGTTCAGGCCAGAGCCGGCGTCGGACGCGCGCTGTGCGGGACTGAGCACGGGCGTGGACATGGCAGGTGAGGACTCGTAGCTGGGCGGGCTGGACTGCTGCTGCTGCTGCTGCTGCGCGTACACTGAGGGCGAGCCAAAGGCGCTGCCAGGCAGAGGCGCCTCGGCGCCGATGCCGCCCAGCGAGGATTGCCCAGGCGACGGGGCGACCGGAGGCGGCATGGCCGAAGGCGGCGGCATGGCATAGGCCCCTTGCGGGTGCGAGTGGTGGTGCGTGTCAAGCTGCGACGACGACAGGCCGGGCTGCTGTGGGTAAGGGGGTTGCTGGTGCTGTTGCTGCTGCTGGTGGTAGGCTGCCTCAAGGCCGGGTGGCACGATGCCGGGCGAGCCATCAGGGCCCGCCGTGGCAGGTAGCTCGTTGCGGATCTTCTTGGCCAGGTCACGCATGAAGAGACGCTCCCAGCGCTTCTTGATGGCGTGCTCCGAGCGCTTGCTGAGGTGCTTCTCCGCAATCTCGTCGTAGTCCATGTTCATGGCGCGGCAGCGGCGCAGCAGCATGTCCTCCTCAGGTGTCCACTCACGCTTGCGCGAGCGGTCCAGGCTGGCGAAGCGCGACTTGACGGAGTTCTCCGTGCGCCCCTTCATGAGCTTGGCGATCTTGGTCCACTGCCGGCCCAGCTGCTGGTGCAGCTCCGTGAGCTGTTGGTCCTCCTCGGGTGTCCACGGGCCGTGGTTGATGTTGGGGTCCAACTTGAGCTTGTACCTGTCGCGGCACTGCTTCGACGTGCGGCCCTTGACCATGGTGGCCACCGCCTTCCAGTCCATGCCGAACTCCGCCACGGCCTTCTTCATCACTTCGTCCTCCTCTGGGCTCCACGCGCCCTTGATGATCTCCTCCTCGTCCATGCCCATGCGCGCCTTGTGTGACCCTGGCGACCCGCCCTCGTCCTCGTCGTCCGACAGCGCCCGCCTCGACCCGGCCGACGCCTCGCGCTCCATCATGGCCGCCATCCCGCGTCAGTCACGCCCACGCAAGCGCACGGGCGCACCGCCCGCCCGCCCGCTCACGCCTCCCTCTCCCTCTCTCCCTCTCCCTCTCTCTCCCGCTCGCGCTCGCGCTCGCGCTCTGCACGCGCCGCGCCGGGCTCCGCCGCCGCCTCGCGCGACCGCTCCGCGCCGGCGTTCCTCGCGGCGAAGCTGCCGCCGCCGCGCGCGCCGCCCTCGGACCTCGCCGGCGCCGGGGCGCGCTAGCCAGCCCCTGCGAAGCCTGCTTGCTTCCAGCGCCGCGGCACGGGCCTCCGCCCTGCGCCGGGCGGGGCGCCGGGGGCGGGGCGGGGCGCGGCCGAGGCGCGGGCCCGCGCCTGCCTGCCTGCCTGCCGTGCCTGCGCGAGGGATCGAAGGATCGAAGCGATGGATTGCCCTGCCGGGCTTCGCTTGTCTGCTCGCTCGCTCGCGCAGGAGAGGGAGGAGGGGAGAGAACCGAGGTCGCTCCGCCGCGGCGGTCTCGCCCGACGCTCTGACACGCAGCGCGCTGCGCGCGCTGGCGCACTGACAGCCGCCGCCCGCCGCGCCGCCGGACTCCTTGCCGACCCGCGCTGCTATGCCGCGCTGCTACGCCGCGCCGCGCTACGCCGCGCCGCGCCGCGCCGCGCCGCGCCGCGCCCCGCGCCGCGCCGCGCGCGAGTTCGGACGGCCTGCCTCGGATGTGGCTGCCTGCCTGCCTGCCTGCCAGCCTCCTCTGCCGGATTTCGAATTCCGCGCCGCCGCTCGGGGCGGGGTTCCGCGCCGCAAGGCGGGCAGTGGCCGGCCGGCGCGAGGGCTGCGGCCGCGCCGCGCGCTGCGGCTGCCGCCCGGCGGCCTGGCTGCGCGCCCGCGTGCCTGCCGCTGCCTTGGCGGCGGCCTCGCCCGGCTTGCTCGCTGCCTGCCTGCCTGCCTGCCTGCCTGCCTGCCTGCCTGCCTGCCTGCCTGCTGCCTGCTTCTTGCTCGCCTGCGTCAAAAGAAGGGGCTTTGCCGCCGCGCGCCCCGCAAGTGCGCTATCGCCGGCCGCAGCAAGTCGGCATCCACGCGCGGCCACTGCGCGCTGGCGCGCCGCCACTGCGCCTTTGGCGCCACCACACAGCTTTATCCGCGCCAATGGAGCCACTCAGCCGCGCCTCCCACTGCCAGCTTACGCCGCCTTCCCCGCGCGCAACTCTCCTCGCGGCGGGCCTTTCGCCAGTGGCGGCAGGGGAGGCTTCACTGCCCCCCGCGAGCGTCGCCATCCCCTCTTCGCCCACTGGAGCCGACCCCCCCTCACGGGCCTCCACTGGGCAGCCCGCCGCGGTGGAGCGCCCCACTGGCGGCGGCCAGGGGGGCGCCCGCCAGGAAACGTCGTCCGCCTCACCCGCGCGGCCCACGCCGACACCCCCGGTACCCCCCTGGGCTCGGGGCCGGTGCATGCGGCCGCCCGCGGCCCGGGGGGCGGGATGGGAGTCCAGAGTGCGGCGCGCCCAAGCCGACCGGCTCCAGCGTTCATGGAGCCGGGCCGGAAAGCGCGCCGCCGTTGCGCGGTTGCTCCCTGCGCGCGCGTAACGGCCGAAACCGCGCGCGCGTTGCGCCGGCGTTGCGGGCAACCGCTCCGAGCAGTTGGGACTGCAGTGCTGAGCTGAGTGAAGTGGGACGCGCAGCTGCGGCACGTGGGCGTCCACGAGTCCACGGTGGTGGCCGGAGTCTCCGTCTGGCACTGGCGGGCTCGGCTCGGCGTGGCTCGGCTCGGCTCGGCTCGGCTCGGCTCGGCTGCTGCGCGACGGCGGGCAGCGCGGACGGTCAGCCTGCCTCCGGGCGGGCCAGGCCGAGGCCTGAGCCTTGACTTGCTCTGCGCCGACGAGGAGAACTTGAAGGAAGGACGGGAGGAGAAGCGCTGGGGCAGGAGCGCCATGACCACGCCGGTGACGCCGCTGCCTGAGCCACGCCGCTGAGCCCCGCCGTGGCGGTGCACGTACGGCACGGCTCGTGCTTCGCTCACATGTCGCTATCGATCGTAAAGCTGATTGGAGGCACGCGTCGCCTGAGAGGAGACGCGGGGGCAACTGGAGGCTCTTCATCTCCACTGCAAGTTTGGCTGGAGCCTGGAGTGGACCGTGCCGTTGTCAAAAGGTGGCGCCGGTGCCGTCCACGATGCGCCGGAGCAGCTTCGACTCGTGAACGCTCCGAGGGTGGGTCAGTTGCCGCGGTGGACGAGCTACTGATGCCGTGGCCGTGGGCGAACTATCCAGCTCGCAGCGCTCGGGTCGCGCCTCCACAGGCCTGGAGGGTGATGAGAACCAGCCTGATTGTGAGCTCGTTCGCCCCAAGCGAGAGGCGTGCCACAAAGGTCGCTGGGGAGGCGATCGTGATGGAAGCCAAAAGGAGAGAGCTCGTCATCAACCGTTTTTTTATTTTGAGAAATTGCTGAAAGACAGAGAGCTCCAAGAGCAAATCGCGAGAAGCGAAAGATCCCAAAAGTGCCATCCGCCACGAGCGTCTCTCGCCCGCGACGATACCTGCATTCATGAGCTCCTGGACTTCCTCTTGCCTGCTCGTGCCTCCAAGCGCTCTCAGCGCAGGCGACGTCATGTCTTCAATGCCGGAGCCAAATGAGACTGCGCTGTAGAAGCTTGGTCTTGGCCGCCCTGCCTCGCCCGCCTTGCTCGACTTGATCGTGATCTTGATGTTGACCTTGGCCAAGATCTTGAGGTCGCTCTTGAGACCCCGGGGTCCAGAGATCGTCTCGTGTGGCGTTGTGTCGTCTCGTCTCGTGTCGTCTCGTGTCGTCTCGTGCCGTCTCGTCTCGTCTCGTCTCGTCTCGCCTCGTCTCGCCTCGCCTCGCCTCGCCTCGTCTCGTCTGCGTCGGCGTCCAGGTCGTCGAGGTCGAGGTCGGTGGCATCGCGAACTTGGAGTTCACTGACAGTCAGCGCAAGTTGGAGGCAGAAAAGATAGCTCGCGGGCGACGCGTCGCGGAGCGGGCGCGAGCGGCGGCGGCGGGCGCGGCGGGCGTGGCGGGCGCGGCGGGCGCGGCGCGGCGGGCGCGGCGGCGGGCGCGGCGGCGGCGGCCGGCCGGCCGGCCGGGCGCGGGCCCGGGCTCAGGCCCAGGTCCGGCGGGGAGGATGGAGGACGATGACTTCATGGAGGACCTGTTCAAGGACGAGGCCGGCGCGGCACGGCGCGAGGGCAAGAGCGCCGACGAGGCGCGACCGGGCCGCAAGGAAAGCTCCATGTCCGACATGGACGAGCTCTTCGCGGGCCTTGGCGGTGAGGACGCCAAGGACGCCAAGGAGGGCGGGAGCGCCAAGGCGAGCCGCGAGCGCGGCGACTCGGAGCTCGACAGCCTCTTCAATGACATTGGGCTGTCGTCGCTCTCGCCCAAGGCCGTGGCGCGGGACCCGGCGGAGGACGCTACGGGCGCGGGCGCGGGCGTGGCGGCCGGCTCGAGCGGCGGCCAGCCCAAGCGGCTCGGCTCGGGCTCCAGCCTTGACGATGTGGATACCTTTTTGCAGGACCTGGACCGCGCTTCGCTGCCGTCCATGGAGCACGGCAACAGCAAGGACAAGGATGACTTCTTGAGCTGGCTCGAAGACGCGCCAGCCGGGCCCAAGGCCGCCGGCGCGGCCAGAGCGCCCAAAGCCGCGACCAAGTCGCTCGACAGTACAAGCAGCACTGACCTGGACACCATTGTGGAACGCCCCTCAGCGGGAAGCTCGGGCGCCGGCAAGCATCAGCACCAGGACGATGATGACGAGGAGGAGGAAGAAGACGAAGAAGATGAGGTGGCCTTCTACATTGACCACTCCGGCGCCGTCAACGTTGGTCCGCAGCAGGGCGAGGCGCCCGGCGCGGCCCCGCAAGAGAAGCAGGCTGATGCCGGCGGCGCGGTGGGAGTGGATGACGACGCGGCGCTCGCCGCGCAGAGCGGGGACGCCGCGGCCGCTGTGGCCGCAGCCGCAGACAAGCTGCCAGAGCTGCCCGTGCTGCGTGCGCCGGACGGGGCCATTCTGGTGCCGCCGGCCGTCCAGGCCCTCGAGGCCGAGTCGGAGGCGGGCGATGCAGAGCCCGCGGCCGCTGCCGCGGCGGCCGAGCCCAAGGTCCTCACGCGCCTCGAAACACTCTTCGAGATCGGTCAAACGGACTCGAGCGCGCTGCAGTCGGCGCTGCGCGTCAAGGGCGTGGCCGGCGTGGTGCTGCCGGCGGCGCGCAGAGCCGACGTCTGGCTCGCGGTGCTGGGCGCCCGCGCCGACACGCCCGAGTGGGCGGCCGTGCGCGAGGAGCGCCTCGCCGAGGTGCTCTCGTCCACACGCAAGGCCATTCGTAAGGACTGCGAGGCCGCGCTGAGCGCCGAGGATCCCGACCTGGACCGTCTCGTGGACCTGGTGTGCCGCTTCACCCTGCGCCAGGTCACACGCGCCTACCACCCGCTGCTCTGTGACCTGGCCGCCTCGGCCTTTGCTATCTTGGGCCGCGACACGGAAACAGCGGCGCGCGCGCTCGAGGCCATGTCACTGCGCTGGGGCGGCCGGCGCGGCGACTGGCGCTCGCAAGGCCTGGCCGATGCCGCGGCGCAGGACGGCGGCGGCGTGGGCGGCGCTGCCTGGGCGCGGCGCTCCGTGCCGCTCGTTGAGCTCCGGCGTCACCTGCTGCTCTCTCGCCTGCTGCTCTACCATGACCCGCAGCTCGCGGCTCACCTCCACCTCCACTGCACGGACTGGGCGCTCGACGAGGCGGCGGCGGCTCCAAGCCCTCCGCCCCCAGAGAGCGAGAACAAGACAGCTGAGGACGATGTGGCGCGCTTCTTGCGGCGGCCTGTGCAGTGGATTCAGGATACGGCGGACGCGCGCGCAGGCGCGCCGTGGCCGTCGGCGCCGCTGTTTGGGCTCTTCTCGCCCACGAGCTGCGCCGCCGTGGCAGCCAGCGCGCGCACCGAGCTCTGGGACGCGCTCGTGCTCTCCGGCCGCAGCCCGCAGGCGCTGAGCTTCTACCTGGCGGTCGCTGTGCTTGTGGCGCAGCGTGACACCCTTTTGGAAACGCAAGACGCCACGGACCTGGCGACCCGGATTGAGGCGGCGCCCGCGCAAGTGCTTGGGCAGGACGGCGCACGCGCCGGCGCGCGCGTGAGCGCGCTGGCGGCCAGCCTTGCCTTGCTCACGCCTCGTCGCGTGCAGCACTGGCTTGCCGAGGACGAGCTGCTACTCTCGGAGTCGTCGCAGGAGGACTTGGGCATGTTTGACTACCGCCGCATGCGCGCCAAGGAGGCCGAGGTCAAAGCGCTGCGCGCTCATGCGGCCGCTCAGGCCGAGCCAGAGGCGGTCGAGGCCGGCGGAGAACCACCGGCGGCGGCAGGAGGCGCGACAGGCACGGCAGGCACGACCGGCGACGGCGAGGCCGCCGGCACCGAGCCCGCCGCCTCAGGAGACGCTGCGGGCGCCGAACCGGTCGGCGCGGCGCACAAGACGTCGGCCTGGCTGTCGTCAACGCTGAAGCGGCGCGCGCAGGACCTGCGCACTGCCGTTGCATCCTCCCTCAGCGCCGGCAAGGTACCGATTGACTTCGAGAAATTCTTTTTGAAGAGGCGCCTGGTCGAGTTCGGCGGACCGCCGCACGAGGCGCCGGGCCTCGTGCTGCGGCGAGGCAAGCACGGCCTCGAGGTAGCCAGCGTGCAGCCGGACAGCTCGGCGGCAAGGTCCGGCCTCGTGCATGCCGGCGACCTGGTCATGACGCTGAACGGCCACCTGGTGTTTGGACTTTCGCCGGCAGAGGCCACGGCGCTCCTGGCGCTGCAGGAGCGCCCCTTCTACCTCATCGTGGCGACCCTGGTCCCCAAGGAGCTGGAGGCCGAGATCCCGCCCGAGGAAGCCGATGCCGTGCTGCGCCCGACATGCGAGGGCCTTGCGGATCGCGTCGAGGCCTACTACATGAAATACAACCCCGGCAAGGAGCGCGACGCGGTCCGAATCGTGCGCATCTACTCGCACCGCGAGGCCGTCCTGCTCGAGGAGCTCGCCGGCAAATACGACGACCATGTCTCGGGCGACCCCTTCGTGCTGCCGCTGAGTGGGTTTTGTCTGCCGGTGGCGGCCGAGGACGTGGTGGCGCAAATTTGCTTCCGCGAGCACCAATCGCAGGACCACGCGCTCGAGGCGCGGCGCGAGGTCACGGCGGCGCAGTCGACCCCGGCCAAGAAACTCTTCGTGGTGGACTGCCGCCCGCAGGCCGTCATCGATCGCACCGGTCGTTTCCCGACATGCTACGTGCTGGACCCGACCGGTCTGGACGACGACGAGGTGCGCGCCTCGCTCGCCGAGACCTTTTCCCCCATGCGTGGCGACATGCAGATTTGCATCCTTGGTTCTGGCACGGATGCGCTGGTCGCAGATTTTGACCCGCGCCGCGCGCGCTTCAAGCGCGAGCTCGACCGCCGCCGCGTCGACCTCTGCGCCATGTACTTTATTCAGCTCGGCTTCCCCATGGTTGGCGTCGTGGAGGGCGGCTTCATGGCCTGCTACCGCGCCCTGCGCCGCCATGGCTACGTCCTCGAGGACTCGCTCGTCAATGTGCCGGAAGACAGGGGCGTGCTCCCCAAGTACGACGCCTACGAGCGCTTCCGCAACTCCGCGCCGGCCGCCGCCGCCAAGTTCCTTGCCTCCAAGGCCGCTAGGGTATTGGCGGGCCAGCCCATCAGCACGCAGACCACTCCGCGTGCCGGCGACGGCCCCGAGGGCGCTGGCGGAAAGGCCCGCTCCGACACCACCTTCTCCTACTCTGAGAGCGGGGAGGACCGCGGCAAGTCTCTCGCCGGGGCGGCAGCCACCGCCGCAGCCTCTGCGCAGAAGGTCTTCGCGAACTACTGGAACACCGCCCGGCCGGCGGCTGCGACCGAGGGCGCAGCGCCGGCACCAGCACCGGCATCGGCACCGGCACCAGTGGCCGCGGACGCGCCCGCTGCCGCCGGTGTCGATCCCGTCAACAACAAGACGCAGGGCGCATCCTCTCTCTTTTCGTCCATGTGGCGGCGCGCCAGTGCGCCCGAGGGCGGCCGCGCCGCGGCTGCTGGCAGCGAAACGGACGTGGACGAGGACGAGGAGCCCGCGGCGGCGGCCTCCCGTGACAGGCATGACAGCCGCGAAGAACTGGCGACGGCCACGGACGTGGCGCGCGCAGCCGCCGAGGCAGAGGAGGCCAAAACTGCCGGCGCGCGCTCCGGCGGATGGTCTGCTGGAGGTTGGTCGTCGCGGTTCAAGTTGGACGCCAGCCAGCTCGGCTCCAAGCTCAAGTCTTCCGTGAATCAGGCCTACACGACGGCGCAGCAGACGATTGCCGCCGTGGCGACCGAAGCCGAGCGTGCCGCACAGGCACAGGCCGAGTTGCGCGCCAAGCAGCAGAAGGAGGCGGACCGCGGCGCCATCACGCGCATCGCCAAGATGGCCAAGGGAGATCTCGTTGGCGCCCACGAGTTTGGCAGGATGCATCGCACTTTTGAGGCTTTCAAGGAGAAGCGCGAGGAGAACCTTGACAAGCCCTTTTACGCACGCCGACTGCTCGTCATTACGCCGGAGCGCTTCCTCGTGCTCGACCCGCACCCGATGCGCCCTGGCTACAGCACCGTCAAGTCCGTGCGCTCGCTCAATGATGTTGTGCGCATGCGCTTCCCCAACAACGACCCTTCCTTCATCACCCTCTTCTACCTCAAGGCCGATGACGACCAGGTGCCGCGCACCTACCGTTTCGCCGACGAGGCTCGAACCTTTGTCAAGAGCCTCATGAGCGCTTGTGCCAACAACAACAGCAAGCAGCAACAGCAGCCGCAGCCGCAGCAGGATGCCTCAGGCGCTGCCGCGGCCGCTCCTGATGCCATGCAGAATAGCCTAGGCTTGGAGGCGACTAAGAAGGAGGAGGAACAAGAGACTTCCCCGACCGACGAGGCGGCGGCTGGCGCAGCCAACAAGAACGATGATGATGATGACGACGACGACGACGACGACGACGATGATGACGTGGCGGGTGATGACGTATGACGGGAATCCAACTGCATTTTCGATCTGACGACCGGGATCCGCCCTTGTTTCTGCAAAGGTCGTCGTGCATGCGACGCGAAGCCGGCGTGCTTGCCTCTCACAATCAGTCAATGCAGTCAGGTCGGGAGTCGGTACCACCAACCTACGACGGGGGAAGAGGCCAGTGTGCCTCAAGAACAGCCGTTATCGCGTCGCGTGCTCAGCAGCCTCCGTAAATATCTCTCCAGCTCCTTTTTCCCGCAAGCCTTCCGACTCGAGCTTGCGGGCGGGCACCGCAAAAATAGAACTTATCCTGTCACAAGGAAGCTGAGGAACAGACAACGATTAGTTTTGATGCATTGAACTGGGGTGTCACTCGATCGTCACTTGCGTGGCCGTCACCTTCCTTTCGTGCTCCTGCTCGGCACTGATCGCGTCCAGATCCTGTGCGATGCGAACGAGGTCGAGTAGGCGATCTACAGCGGATCCTCGGCCCGCTCAGTGCTAACGACGCAACTGGAAGCCTCCTCGAGCAAGCTGTCGGCCTCGTCATAGCGCTGCGCTAGCTCACGCAACTCGCACGGGACGCCAAGGTCAACGCCGAGCGCACGCCCCGTGTGGTTGAGCGAGAAGGATACGATGGCGTGCTTGAGGATCTATGAGTCGGCAGCCATGCGGAGGACAACCGCATGGTTCTCCAGCCTCATACAGAAGCAGGCTTGAGCCGTAGCGCGTTCATGCGTCATGGAGCAGAGCGGCCGCCGTGCTTGACGCTCTGTGACGCTGTCTTCTTCCTCGTTTCTCCCTTTCTCCGACCACCTCCCGGACAAATCCATGTCCATGATGGTGAACTTGGCGAGGGCGTCCACGGCGGCCCTGGCGAAGACAAACCAAGACAAACCATCAACGTGAAGCGGGACGAGGATGCTGCGGCGTGGCGCGGCTTGCGGCGCGCGCGCGGGCGCGGGCTGCGGCGGGCCGGGCGTGCGCTGGGGCGCGACGGCGGCGCTGGGGCGGAGGCGGCAACGGAGGCCCGTGCACAGCATCAGCGGCGGGGGCAGCAGCGAGGCGCTCGTGGCACGCGTGGCCGGCCCGCGCGTGGGCTACCTGACGGACGTGGAAGGGGCGCTGGAGTTCTTCTGCAAAAGCGTGGCCTTCTCTAGCGTGGTCGAGGTGGCGCACCGCACCGCGAGCGAAGTGCGGCTCGAGTTTCGCGACGATGACGGCAGCTTCGTGTACGGTGGGGACGTTTGCGACCACGGGCCGGGCGACATTCGCGTGGCGAGTGCGCTCGTGGACCTGAAGCGGCGGTACCCGGAGCGCGTGCACCTGCTGGCGGGCAACCGTGACGTGAACAAGCTACGCTTCAGCGCAGAGCTGTGGCCACGCTTCGAGCGCGACCCAACCCGCGCTGTGCGTTACCTGCACATGATGCTGGAGCGCACAATGGGATCGCCGCGTGCTTTTGCGAGTCGGCGACAGGAACTCGAGGAAATGGCAGGCGGCATCCCGGTGCGCGACGAGGATGTGGTGGCGTCCTTTTGCGAATCCGTGCGGCCGGGCGGCTTCATGCTCGACTACCTGGAGGCGGCGCAGTTGGCCGTCTGCGTGAATGACACGCTCTTCGTACACGGCGCGGTCCCGGTCCGCGGGCTGGGCTTTGTGCCTACGAGCCGGACGGAGGGCATCTCCGTGGGCAACGCTCGCTCGTGGGTTGAGGCCCTGAACGGCTTTTACGCAGACCAACTGGCGGAGTGGCACAGCGATCCGCTCGACCCAGCAAGCGCCCGCCTCGTAAAGGACTACACGCGTCCCGGCGGCCTTGACAGCCGCGGAGTTGTGTACAACGACTGGCTCGAGCCGGACGGCACGCTGCCGGAGCCCATTCCGCCGCGCGTGTCCGCCTTTTTGCAAGAGAGCGGCATCCGCCGGGTCGTGACAGGCCACCGGCCGCATGGTGTCACGCCAACTGTCATTCGGGCGCAGCCGCAGGAGCCCCAGAGCGGTAGCGGGCTCCTGGTCGTCACAGCCGACACCTCGTACTCGGATCCGGAAACGGATGACAACCGCGGCGAGGTGGTGTGTGAGGTGGTCTTGGGCCAAGACGAGACGCTCGTGCGCGGCAGGCTCAAGGATGGCGCGCCGTACGCCTTTATCGCCGAGGACTACCCGCAGCTCGGCAGACGCATGCCAAATGGCGGCCATGCCAAGGCTGTGGTGGACGATGGCATCCTGGTGTGCCATAGCACGGGCCCGCATTCCTTCTCCAGCGAGCTTGACTACGAGGTAGTGGCTGCCAAGTGACGCGACTGGTTTGGCCGGGGCAGGCCAGCTTCACATCATGATCTATCTTTTTTCTTCATGGCCAATCAGCCGGGCTGCGGAGTTTGAGTTTTCAAGCTTGCCGCCGTCGTGGCGCGCCTCCCGTGGCACGTGGATAAGTTAGTAGAGTTTTCTCTCACCTCCACATGGCACTCACACGTCGTAATGAATCAAGGGATAGTACGCGCGGTTGGCCGGGTCCTCGGCGGCGCTGGACTCGCGGCTCTGCTGCTGCGCCTTGGCAGAGGAGGAGGAGGAGGAGGAGGAGGAGGAGGAGGCGGCGGCGGCGGGGGGAGCCGAGCCGCTCGCCGCAACGCCGTAGTCGTCATAGGCCTGGGATCCAAAAGCGCTGGACGCGTTTGCGCCCGTGCCACCGCCGGCGCGGCCCATGTCCCGGCCCGACATGGAGGCTTGGATCTTGGCGCGAATCTGCTCCGCGGCCGGGTCCAAGTAGGTCTGCTTGACGTGCTGCGCCTGGCGCTTGGTGTTCTCCAGCACGAGCTCGAGGTCCTCGGACATCTCGTTGGCGCCAATCTCAGAACTCTCGTTGATAAGACGGAAGCCCTGCGGCTCTGCACGGTCCAGGCGCAGGGAGACCTTGGAGCCGCCAAAGACAAAGTGCAGCATGCGCTTGCCCTTGACAGCCGCCTGCGCTGCAGATTCGCCATCCTCGTGCAGCGGCGTTGCGCTGATGGAGTAGAAGACGAAGCCCGTCTTGAACTTGACGACCGCGAAGTTGGCGCCCAGGTAGTCGCGCGCACTGCTGCGGCCGCCAAGGAGCGAGGCGCCCTGCTCCTCGCCCGACGCCAGTGCGTCGTTCGCCGGCAGCACCTCGCGCTGGTACACGACGCCGCCCACCTCTAGTGTGAGCGCGTACGACACGTTTGTGTAGTTGATGACTTGAACGGTGGTCTGGCTCCCAATCATGTTGCAGGCTGACACCCAGCGCTTCTGCAGGTCCTTGGCCGCCGCGCTCGCCGCCTCCAGCGACGGCATCAGGCCGCCGTCGTCGTCGTCGTCGTCATCGTCGATCCCGGCCTCGCGTCCCTGCGACAGCCGCGTCGGCCACCCGCCGCCTGGCGGCGCGTACAGATGCGCCTCCTCCGCTGACCACTCCGACATGGCCCCCCTGCGCGCGCGCCCAGGCCGCCCTGCGCAGCGAGGCGCTCCGAGCGAGGCGCTCCGGGCGAGCGCAAAGCACTGCACTCGGGCCCTGAGCCTGGTTGAAGCTTTGGCTGCTTGACGACCTGGCTCGCCCGACCCAGCCGGCTGCGCAGGGCCGCGCTAGCTGCTAGCTGGAGAGGCGCAGCGAGCGGCGCTGCCGTCCTTGGACGACTCGGGCGCCTCGCCGTGGTCGGCGAGGATGCCGCTTCTTTCTTGGGCGAGGCAGGCGCTCGTGGACGTGAACTTGAACTTGCAAATAAAAAGCAGCTTGCCAAAATCTATCATGGTGACGAGGCTCCCTCTCTCTACTACTTAGCTGAGACATCATCCGGGCGGACATCGCTCTATTGGGTGGGTGCTCTCCCCTTCACGCGACCTCCGGCGTCTGCTGCTCCATGACCGCGAGCGGCTCCTGGTCAACCTGAGAGTAAAAGTCGCGCAGACGCTGCAGCTCTGAGTTGTCGATGGTGATGCGGCGCTTTAGGTTCGTCGGCGTGCTCGGCCCCGGCATGGGCGCCGGCAGGAGCGAGGCCGGCAGGTCAGGCTCCGGCAAGGGCGCGAGCGCGTCCAGACTCGGGCGTGCAGGTTTGAATCGGCGGCGCTTGCGGTACACCTTGGCACCCAAGGGCGTCGCGTCTGGCAGCTTGCGCTTGGGCGGCGCGCTGAGCGCCTCCTTGGGCGCTGCGTTTTCCGTGCAGCCATCGCCGCCACCGCCGCCGCCGCGCAGCGCCCGCACGGCGCGCGCGATGCTGGCGAGAGCGCGCAGCGCCTCTCGCGCCGTCTGCTCCGGCGAGCTGTCGTCCATGACCAGCCTGCCGTCCGCAATGCCCTCCAAGATGGCGTCCACCGACTGGTCGTTCACACGCGCCTGCTGCCCCAGCAGCTTGCACAGCCTGCGTCGCAGGGACTGCAGCAGCGCGTCGTCCTCCACCTCGTCCTCCTCCATCAGGCTCGCCATGTCGCTGCGCCAGGTGGCCTCCGGCCGCCGCTTCGGTCCGCGCGCGCGCACGGCGCTCTGCTGCCGCGCCGCCTCGCCGCACCCCGCCTTGACCAGCTGCGCGCGCGCCTGCCAGTGGAGGCTGCGCGTCCAGGCGGTTGCTTTTGCTTTGCTTTTTTCCATGCAACCTCGCGTCGCCGGTCGGGGCCCGGCCAGCTGCAGCCTAACCACCGCTCCAAACACGCAATGATGTTTTACCCTTCGATGCTGCAGCCGAGTGCAGACCTGCGACCGAGACAGAGTCTGCCTACGATGCTCTGGAGTTACGTGGGGTGCCTCGGCTTCCCGCTCACCAGGTGCTTGACGTGCTTCTGGCCGAAAGAGTCAAAATTCTGCACCACGCCTAGGCCAAACAGAGCCTGACTGAGGAGGGAGGGGTCTCTGACTAGGCCTACTTACACTTAGGCAAAGGCCGGAGGAGCCTCGCTTAAAAAGGAACGCTTCACACGGCCTGAGGAACGGCTGACTGGTCTGCCCTGCAGCACCTTGTCTTGAGCTCGCTTTGTGGAAAGCGTGACATCTGGGCATACAAAAGACTCGTCACGCTCTGCAACAAAACATCACGCAGATTTTCAAGCTCTCCACTGCACACCTTGACAGTAATGCTGGGCCAGGATTCGTCATGACGCAAGTGCAAGTGTCCTTTCATGGTGCCACCGTTCCAGGCGATCGACTCCAGCCCAACGCAGACGTGATCATCTTCCTGCCGCATCGCTGCGCCTGCACCCTTCCAGACTTCGCTGGCAGCGCTGCCCGCCTCACGTTCCGCGCTGCCTCCGCCTCCCGAAGCGCTGGTTCTTCGGCTGCTCCACCTCGGCCACGTCCTCGTCCTCTGCGTCCCGCGCGTCCTCCCGGTCCTTCTCTTCTTGACCTCCTCGTCGTCCTTCTCCACGTCGTCCTTCTCCACGTCGTCCTTCTCCACGTCGTCCTTCTCCACGTCGTCCTTCTCCACGTCGTTCTTCTCCTCGTCGTCCTTCTCCTCGTCGGCCATCTCCTCGTCGTCCCTGTCCTCTTCGTCCTCCTCATTGACCTTGTCCGCGCGCGCGGCCAACGGTGACGGCCAGAGATAGGCGGAGTACAGACAGAGCAAAGATCAAAGGCGGCCTCGGCGGCGGGGCTGGCGCGGCGCCTCGCGGCGGCAGCGGCGGCAGCGGCGCGGGGCGCGAGGCGCGGCGGCGAGGATGTTCGCGTGCCTGCGCGAGCTGAAGGCGTCCGGCACGGTGGACGCGTGCGTGTCGGCACGGTTCACGCGGAGCGACCATGCGCAGGTGGTGGTGGGGCGCGGGCGCGAGCTGCAGGTGTTCGACGTGGTGGAGGACGCGGGCGGCGAAGAGGGAGGCGCAGCGCTGCGCATGTGCGCGAGCTTCGAGCTGATGGGCCGCGTCGAGAGCGTGAATGCGGTGAGCAGCGGCGCGCGCGGCAAGAAGGCGGCAGCGCAGCTGGACCTGCTGCTGCTGACATTCGGGAGCGGGCGCGCGAGCCTGGTGGGCTGGACACCGGAGCTCGGGCCGCACCGACTGCGCACGGTGGCGCTGTACAACTTTGAGAGTGAGGCGCTGGGGTCCAACCTGCGGTCAGAGTCGCCGGGGAACTTTCGCGTGCATGGGTACGGCGCGCGCGCGTTTGCGGAGGTGGATCCGCAGCGGCGATGCGCCGCCATGTACCTGAACGGGTCGCAACTGGCGGTGATGCCGTTTGAGACGCTGAAGCTGTGGATGGCGTCCGGGGAGACGGCGGGCGGCGAGGAAGAGCTGGCCGAGGAGGAGGACCTGCTCGCGGAGGAGGAGGCCGTGACAGGGAGGCTGGCGCGCGCCGTGCGGCACGTGGCCATCGAGACGGACGACGTCTGGGAGATGCCGCCCGGTTGTTTCCTGGTGGACCTGGTCAAGGTGGGCATCCCGTTCGGGTCGGTGATGCACATGGCCTTCTTGCAGGACCAGCGTGGGCTGCCGGTGGTGGCCGTCCTCCACGCCGGCCCGGTGCGCGCCGGCACTGGCCGCCTCGTGGCAGCACGGTGGACGACGCGTCTCACGGCGATTACGGTGAGCAAGGAGGACGTGAGCGTGGTGTGGAGCGTGAAGCGGCTTCCGCACGACGCCTTGGCGGTGGTGCCCACGGCGAGCGGCGACGCGCTAGTGCTCTCGCAGAACGCCGTGCACCACATCGTGGGCGGCTCCGTGAAGCGCGCGTTGGAGCTGAACGGGTTTGCGCGCACGACGGCCGACGTGGAGCTCGTGCCGAGCGATCGTGCACCGGAGGAGATGACTCTGGACGGCGTGCGGTACACGTGGATCGACGATCACCGGCTGCTCATGTCGCTCAAGTATGGCCAGCTCGTGATTCTCGATGTCGGGCCGGATGCGCTCACCTTGCCGTGGCGCGCGCTCGCGAATCAGGCCACCTGCCTGTGCGTGCTAGACGATCGGCGCATCTTCCTCGGCTCTCGTCTGGCTGACTCGCTGCTGCTCTCGTTCCGCCTATTTCTCAAGCCGCGCGCGTCGCTGGGCCAGCATGGCGCGCTCGCGGACGACCCCGACGAGCGCGAGCTGTACGAGGCCGAGACTGAGTCTACCGAGGTGGGCGATCCTGAGGCAACAGTGGTAAAGGCAGAAAACTCGGCGGAGGCGACCGAGGCTGTGGCGCGCGTGGCCCCGTACCAGGCGTTCGAGGCGCTCCGCATTCGGGCAGATGACGCGCTTCCCGTGGGCGGGCCGGTCGGCGGCCTCACGGTGGCGGAGATTCGCGCCGACGACGTCGTGGTGCGGCGCGCACACGAGGTGGCGCAGCAGATGCAGGCGGAGGGCAAGCACACCAAGGCTGCGCTCATGCTGAAGCAGGTGGAGCGCGCCGAGAGCGAGCGGCGGAAGCCCAAGGAGATTGTTGTGACAGCCGGGCGCGGGCGCGACGGTGGCGTGCGCGTGCTGTGCCCGGGCCTGCGTCTTGACGCCTTCGAAGACCTGCTCGCGGATCGTCAGCTGCAGGAACCTTGCCAGAACCTGTTTTGCGTGGACCTGCGCGACGACCGGGCCGAGGCGCTGGTGTTGGCCACCACGGGCGCGCACTCGGCGGTGGCCTTTCGGTGCCAAGGCGAGGACCGTGGCCTGGAGACGGAACCGCTGGCCGCGGACGAGGTGGCGCTCGTCTCCACGCAGGCGACGCTGCTCTTGGCGGCGCACGGCGACTGCATCGTGCGCGTGACGCCGACTGGCGTCTCGGTGCTGAAGCGCAAGCTGCCGCTCGAGCAGATCGTGGAACACGAGATGAGTCTGCGTGCGGCTTTCTCCTGCGAGGACCACGTGCTGGTGCTAACCCAGAAGCGCGAGCCGCGTGTGGTGCGCTTCTCGCGGTCAAAGGTGGATCCGGTAGAGATCGACTTTGCGCAAGGCGGCGGCGAGGCGGCGCCCGTGGTGTCCGGGTGCCTCTTCCGCGAGCCTGCGTCGCAGCGGTTGTGGTGCGCCTTGGTGCGCGGCGGTGTGTCGGAGGCGGGCGCTGGCGCGCTTGAGGTCTACGACGTATCCTCCGGTGCGCTCAAGTTCCGCTCGAGCCACGCGCTCGCAGTTGGCGAGGCCACGGTGCGCAATGCGGCCTTTGGGGGGGCGCTCGAAGCGCACCAGGGTGTGCTCGCCAAGTTGCGTGTTAGCAGCCTGTGCGTCGCCAAGGTGGGCCGGATCGACCCAGACCCGCATTCGGCCTCGTACAAGGTGGCGCCCGTCGTATGTCTGGCCCTAGCGCTGCAGAACGGCGACCTCTTGTTGTATCGCGTGGCGGATGACTGGGACCGTCTGTATCGTGTGCAGCATGACGTGGTGACTCGCCTGGACCGCAACGTGTCGCAGCGCGCGCGCCCGCAGCAGCAGCAGCAGCAGCAGCAGCAAATGCAACAAATGCAGCAAATGCAGCGGGACTTGGACGGCGAGGACGGCGAGGACGGTGAGGACGGCCAGGCCGGGGCGTCGCAGGCGCAGATGCAGGACGAGGTGGAAGTGGGCGAGAAACGCGAGCGCATGGAGCCCTCAGGCGCGGGCGCCGGGCTCAAGGCGCGGCGTACGGCGCGGCGACTCAACTTACGTGTGGTCCCTTTTGAGTACCTGAACGGGTTCTGCGGCATGCTGCTCTTGTCGAGTCAGGGCACGTCGGCGTGCGTGGTGGGGGCGCGGGGGTCAATCGCCGTTCTACGCATCGACACGGACGCCTACGCAGTACATAGCATGACGGTGAATCGCGGGCGCCTGCTGATGCTGGCGTCCACACACGGGCCGGACGGCGAGGCGCTGCCGCGGCTCATGGCGTACGCGGGCTTCAAGCTCATGCGACACCTACGTTTGGATCACGGCGGCAGCGTCCCCATGGTGGAGGTGCCCCTGCAGGCGTCCGTCACCAAGGTGGAGTACGACGCGCGCTCTCGCGCGCACTTTCTGCTGTGTCACGAGGACGACCCCACCGAGGAGACGCACTTGGCGGTGCGCACGCGGTCCTTGGTGCGCCTCCTGTGCGCCGACACCTTGCGCGTGCTGGACCAGTACACGCTGCAGCGGTACGAGAAGGGTATCTCCGCGACGAGCGTGACGATTGACGTGTCGCCGCAGAACACTTCGTCGCGCAAGATGGTGGAGTTTTGCGCCGTGGGCACAGGCTTCGTTGGGCCCGAGGGCGAGGACGCCGGGTGCAAGGGGCGCGTGCTCATCTTTGAAGTGGAAAAGAAGCGCATCAAGCTCTGGAACAAGATCGAGAGCCGCCACATTCGCGGGCCGGTCACCTCGGTGTGCAGCGTGGACGGTCACCTTGTATGCTCGTTCGGCTCTTCGCCGTGTAGCCTGCGCATCTTCTACTACGACCCGAACCAGTCGGACTTTGTGGCGCGGTCCTTCGTGGACACACCATTCTCTGCTATTGCGCTGCGCAGCATCAAGAACTACATTGTCGTGGGTGACCTTATCAAGTCCGTGCAGTTCATTCACTGGCACACGCAAGAACGCGAATTTCGCAAGATGGCCAAGGACACGCAGCCGATGCAGACCTACGCCGCGGACTTTGTCCAGCTCGAGCGCCAGCTTGGCATTGTGGCCTCGGACAACAACGGCAACCTGCACATCAAGCAATTCAACAACAAGCGCTTCCTCGTGGCTCGCGGCGAGATCAACGTTGGCGCGCCGGTGAACCATCTCGTGCGTCTTGCCGTCTCGCGGGACCACCTTGTGTCGCTTTACGGTACCCTGGACGGCGCCATTGGCGCGCTCATTCCGTGCCACGAGTCCAAGTTCCGCCGCTTACTCGCGCTGCAGGCCGCCATGTCCACGTCCGGGCTCGTGCCACGCAATGCCGGGCTCAATCCGCGCGCCTTTCGCCTCGCGCTCTACGACGAGCCGCTGCGGCGCCAGCGCTCACGAAACATTTGCGATGGCGCGCTCCTGTACCAGTTTGCCGTCTTGGATGCCATCACGCAGCGGCAGCTTGCGCGTCTCATCGGCACAACGCCTGAAACCATCCTCCAGGATCTTTTGGAGATTGATCGCGATCTCTTCACCCGTGCGCTGTAGGAGGAACATTTACCAAGAAGGAGCTCTTTGACGACATTTGCAGTGCAATTTTGCTTGGCCATGCACCCGTCGGACATTTTCGCTCATCGTTGCCAGTCGCGCTGTTCTGTTTATCACACAAGGCCGTCGCATGCGCGCGCGGCGTGATGAGGTGATCAATCGGACGTTTCGCTCGTTCTTTTAGCGAGTGGCGCTGTCTTTGTTTCCTGGCTATCTCTTCCGGACCAGGTTCGCTCATGTGCAAGCCTCTGCCGTGCGCTGTATGTTCTTGCTTGGTTCGTTCGTTCGATTGTCTGTTTGTTTGTTTGTTTGCTTGCTTGCTTGCTTGCTTGCTTGCTTGCTTGCTTGCTTGCTTGCTTGCTTGCTTGCTTGCTTGCTTGCTTGCTTGCTTGCTTGCTTGCTTGCTTGCTTGCTTGCTTGCTTGCTTGCTTGCTTGCTTGCTTGCTTGCTTGCTTGCTTACTTGCTTGCGTTTACTGGTACACGTGATGCCTTTTTTCCCTGTTAATTACTACCGAAGGCTTACTGTAGAAGAACTCGGACGATCTTCTTGGCGTTGAGCTTGTTAATGTTGGTGTACTTTTGACCGGTGCCCACAAAGACGATGGGCTGGCCGGTGGCATGTACGAGCGAGATGGCGGCACCGACCTTGTCGCCGATGGTGTCAAACTTGGTCATGATCATGCCATCAATGGTGCGTGGGACGGAGGCCTTGGCAAAGTCCTTGAGCGCCTTGTCAAAGTGGACGAGCTGGTCTGTGGCGTCGTTGCCGGCAAGGGCCTCGACAACCTGGACGCAGAGGTCGGGCTTGGTGCGGTCGACAAGGGTGGTAAGCGAGCGCATGAGCGGTTCGTTGTTTTGCATGCGGCCAGCGGTGTCAATGAGCACCACGTCGATGCCGGTCTCGGTGGCCTGCTTTATGCCGTTCACGGCGACGCTGGCGGCGTCCTTGTTGTAGCCGGACTCAAAGACGGGCACATCGAGGTTGCGCGCGTGCACCTTGAGTTGTTCGATGGCGCCAGAGCGAAAGGTGTCGCACGCGCAGAGCATCACCTTGAGACCATTGCTTTTGAGGTAGTAGCACACCTTGGAGAGGCTGGTGGACTTTCCGACGCCATTGACGCCAATGAAGACCATCGTGTAGGGGCGGCCCTCAGCCTTGGCAGCCCGCGCCTCGCGCAGGACGTCAATGTTGCGCTTAGGCGCGAGCAGGCGCTGTAGAGCCTTCTCACATGACTCGCGAACGGCGGTGGAGATGCCACGCGTCATACTGCCGAGCTTCTGCCCTTCGAGGTCCTGGCGCACAGCCTCGCAGATCTCGCGCGCCGCAACTGCGGACACGTTGCGCGCCTGCAGCTGCTTTTGCATGGTGTCGAGCGGCTCCTCCAGGTCCTCGCGCGAAAGCGGCTTTTGCCCGGTCAGGCGCTGGAAAAAGCTGCCGACAGCAGAGGAACCAAAGTTCCAGCCGCCATCGTCGCCCGCCTCCTCGTCAGCGTCGTCCTCGTCCAGGTCCAGGTCGGTCCTGGCGTTGTCCTCGTCAGGCAAGTAGACCTTGGCTTTGCGCAGCTCGGCCGCGTCCACATCAGCAGCGCTCACGGACGTGTTGGTGCCCGTGACATCGAGCGCGCTGGCCTCCTCCTCGGTGAGCGCCGCCTTCTCATTCCACGCGCGCTTGGAAGACGACGACGCCTTGGGCGACCGCGAGCCGCCCCCCTTGCGGCGCGCATTGTCGCGTGGGCCATCAAGCCGGCGGGACCTGAACTGCGCAAACTCGTCTTCGTCTTCATTGTCCGTGTTGTGGTCGTCTTCGGGCGACGCCGGCTGCTTCGTTTGCTTTTGCTTTTGCGCCGGCGCGCGCCGCGCCTTGCGGCTGGCGTCCTCGGCGTCAGAGAGCAGCTGGTCGAACTTGGCGGCGAAGTCGAGCGTGCCTGTTGCCTCGGCGATCTCCTCCTTGAAGTCGCGCGAGAAGGCCACTGCCACGGAGTCCAGCAGGTCGTCCACGTAGGTGAGCGCGAGCGAGCTCTGGTACACGGCGACGCAGACCAGGCCTGCTTTGTTCACCAGCTTCCACTTGACGGCGTACGCCCCGTGCGTGAAGACGGCCTCCGTCGTCGAGCGATTCTCCAGCAGCACCGTGCGGATGAGCGCATCGACCGGGTCGCCCTTGAGCGTTGCCAGCTCGTACTTGAACAGCACCAGCCCGCTCTTGGAGAAGATCACGAAGACGTCCAGCATCTTACCGGCCGCGCCAGCCGCGCCAGCCGCGCAAGTGCAGGCACTGCGCGCGTGCTCGATCCGAACGGAGTTTGCGGCGAGGAGAATGGAGTTTGGAGTAGTCGAGAGTCCAGGCTGGACTCATTTTCTCCTCCCGCGCCCCCCTCTTGCCTGGACAGTTTTCAGGCAAAAAGAAGCCAGGTCCGGACGCAGCGCAGCGAGCAGAGCCGAGACGCGCGCGGCGCGGCGCGAGGAGGCGCGAGAGCATGTCGCGCGCCGGCGCGCGGCAGGCGCAAGACGAGGCGCCCGTGCCGCTCGCGGCCAGCCTCGCGCCGCAAGAGCGGCTTGGTGTCATGGTGCGTTGGTCTCGCTCGCAGACACAGGGCGGCAGGGCGCGTCTAACGGCGGCGCTCGCAGCTGGTGGGCATCGACGGCATTGGCAAGAGAGAGCTGGGCGACGCAGTCGTGGAGGCGTCCAAGGCGCAGGACGTGGAGCTGGATGTGTTTACGTTCAATTCGCTGCCGCTGAAAGAGCGCTTCGACAGGCGCATCGACCTCGTGGTCTTCTTGGTGGACATGACGAGTAAGCTCAGTCTGCAGCGTGCTGTGGAGTCCGTCGTGCACATTGACTGCAGCTTTGCGCTGGGCCGTTCGGCCCTCGTGGTGATCAACTGTATGTGCGGGGGGCGGGGGCGGGCGTTATTTTTCGCGCTTGCTCAGTTTTGCAACAACAAGAGAACGCTGACCAAGACTTGATCAAATGCACAGCCGAGACTCCGGCTCGCTTCTCTTTCGCGATTGGTAGGTTCGCGCGCGCGCGCGCGCATTCACCCAAGTGGAAACGACGCTGCACAAAACTGACAAGGGATGGAGTTTGCGCAGAGGAAGCCCTGAACTTTGCAGAAATCTATGGGACATCACTCCTGTACTGCACCATGGAGGATGCTGGTGCACTTGTACGTGATCTCGAATTCTCTTTGTGCGATCTGAACTAACGTAACGCCATGCAGAGCTCGACGGGCGCCGCGCTGGTACGCGCTTGCAAGGCGATCCGGAGACCGCAGGGCATGAGCCCGCTTTTCGCCGGAGTGCTGAGCCCCGTATGAGCTCACCGCACGGCGCTGGATTAAGAAAAAAGAAAACACCTATCCAAAGTTGTCTACCGCCATGGCCGGCGGCAGCGGGCTGACCCACAGCGCAAGAGTCGTCTGCAACCGAGTGCACGTGTAAAGAAAGAAATTAAGACATCATTTCGGCTTGATGCGGACGGGTGGCAGCTTTTCGAGCTCCGCCTTCCAACGCTTCCCAAAGCCGCGACCATAAGGGTCATCTGCGGTAAGGGGACGAAGCGCATGACGGTGGTTGAGCGCGAGGTAGTGTCTGCTGCCGCGATAACCTGGGCGCTTGGGTACTGCATCCCGGAGAATAATGCAGGCGTCGAGCGAGCGGTCGACCTGGGCCTCCCCGTAGCTGGCCTCAAAGAAGCTGGCCCAGTAGCCGAAGCGCACGAGCTCCGATTTCGCTACGGCAAAAACGTAGGATCGCTGGCGCTCGTTGAAGAACCTCAGGTTGCGCAGGGCCTCCGAGGGTAATGGCGCCCATGCGTCCTGCTCTGGTTTTGACGGTTCCTGCGCAGCGTCACGAGGCGCGGCGGCGGAGGCACCGGCGTCGCGAGGCGCGTAGACGCCGAGTGCATCTTGCGAGGCCGAGGTGGCGTCGCGCACGATGGCGTCGACGTGCTCCGAGGAGAGCGCGTCGGGCTCGAGGACAAAGGCGGCGATGCGGCGCATGCAGGCGGCGCGGTTGTACACGAGATCCTCGTAGCGCAGGAGCAAGGTGGGAACCTTGTCCTGAATATGGGAGGCGAGCCAGTGCGCGTGGAACTGCTTCCAGACGGTGATCTCCTCGCGCACGAAGGTATCCCATATATCTGCGTACTTGACGAACTCATCATCCTGCACAGTATGCGTGTGCGTCTGCGTGAGCACCATGTTAAAATACGAGACGATGGCGTCGAAGGGATTGCGCACGATGAGGATGGCGCGACCCGCGGTGAGCGCACAGCGGCCCAGACGTTCCGGAAAGTGCGTCTTGACTGCGAAGACCAGGCCATTGACGAAGCCCTCGCCCATCATGCCGGCCTCCACGAGCTGCTGGTTGAGCGGACGCAGCGGGTCGCAGTCGCTGCCAGTGTATACATTGGTGAGGCGCTCCACGATGCTGCGTAGGAGTGAGTTGCCACTGCGAGGGTAGCTGGCGAGCGCGATACGCTGGCTGGGCCGCGCGCGGGGATCGCCCTCGGCCAAGAAGCCAACCGGGTAGGCGCGCTGCGGCGCGCTGCCCTCGCGCACAGCGGCCTGCTGCAGCGCTAGTCGCTGTTCGGTCTCGGCTTTCCGCTTTGCTAAAAGCTCCTGCTCGTCCAGCTCCTCGTCGTCATCCTCCTCCTCCTCCTCTTCGTTGCGGCCGTTCTCGTGGTCGTCCCCGTTCTCCATGTGGTGGTGGTGGTGGTGGTGGTGCTGCTGCTGCTGCTGCTGCTGCTCGTGCTCCAGGAGCGCACTTCGGACGTCTTCGTCAGCTCGCTGCTCGCGCACGAGCGCTGCAGTCAGGCGCTCCTGCGCGAGCTGCAGGTCGCGCTGCGCCGCCCTGCGGTTCACCTGCGCGGCCAGCAGGCGCTCGCGCAGCGCCTCCATGGCGGCGCCCACCAGCGGCAACGGAGGGAGTGGTGGATGTTTTGCTGTCTGGATGGATGGATGGTCGCGGCGAGCGAGGCAAAAGAGCAAAAGGAGCGCTGGCGTGCGCGGGCGTGGCCAGCATGGCGGCGGTGGCGGCGGCGAACGGAGCGGCAGCGGCGGCCGGCGTGGTGGCGCTGGGCATCGAGGGCTCGGCCAACAAGGTGGGCGTGGGCCTGATCCGGTATGAGGGCGGCGGCAACGCGGCGGGCGACGGCGGCAAGTTCACTATCCTGGCGAACCCGCGCAAGACGTACGTGCCGCCGCCTGGACACGGGTTCAAGCCGCGGGACACGGCTTGGCACCACCAGGCACACGTTGTGCCGCTAGTCAAGGCGGCGCTCCAAGAGGCCGGCCTGACGCCGGCCGATGTGAGCTGCATCTGCTTCACCAAGGGGCCGGGCATGGGGGCGCCGCTATCGAGCTGCGCCGTGGCGGCGCGCACGCTCTCGCTCCTCTGGAAGAAGCCGCTCGTGGGCGTCAATCACTGCGTGGGCCACATCGAGATGGCGCGC
The DNA here is from genome assembly GCA_013306675.1 of Thraustochytrium sp. TN22. Taxonomy (NCBI): domain Eukaryota; class Bigyra; order Thraustochytrida; family Thraustochytriidae; genus Thraustochytrium; species Thraustochytrium sp. TN22. The sequence goes on along the minus strand of JABLUY010000119.1, from coordinate 7,587 downwards.
GCCATCGCAGTGGCGCACAATCCCATCTCGCTGTATGTGTCGGGTGGCAACACGCAGGTGATCGCCTTCTCGGCGCAGCGCTACCAAATCATGGGCGAGACCATTGACCTGCCTCTGGGCAACGCGCTGGACCGCTTCGCGCGCGTGCTCAATCTCTCCAACGCGCCCTCGCCCGGCTACAACATTGAGCAGCTTGCCAAGGAGGGCAAGAAGTTCATCCCCTTGCCCTACACGGTCAAGGGCATGGACATGAGCTTCAGTGGGGTGCTGTCCTCCATCACCAAGCTCGCAAAGAACCTCGACTCGGCCGACTACACGCCCGCCGACCTGGCCTTCTCCATGCAAGAGACCGTTTTTGCCATGCTCGTCGAGGTCACCGAGCGCGCCATGGCACACTGCCGCTCCAGCGAGGTGATCATTGTTGGCGGCGTCGGCTGCAACGTGCGCCTCCAGGAGATGATGCAATCCATGTGCGAGGCCCGCGGCGCCAAAATGTATGGCATGGACATGCGCTTCTGCATCGACAACGGCGCCATGATTGCGCAGGCCGGCATTCTGCAATACATGGCCGGTGATCGCTTCAAGCTCGACCAGACGGTGTGCACTCAGCGCTTCCGCACCGACGAAGTCGTTGCACGCTGGCGTGATCCTTGACGGTCGGTGGTAGCTTACCGATGAGCGAGACGAAACTTGCGGCGCTTTTGGCGACAAGCTGAGCGCCTGTGAAAATAAGTTATGCACATAATGAAAATCCGCCGTCACTGCAGCATGGCTCGCTCAAGCTCGCGAATCTGGGCGAGCAGCTCGTCTTTCTCTGTCATGAGTCGGTCATTCTGTAGTACGAGCTGCTGGGAAAGCTCCTGTGCGTCCTCCAGCTCCTCCTCCAGCTCGCGCAAGCGGGCCTGCTCTTTGGCCTTGGACCACTGCTGCGCCTGCTCCTGGGGCTTGGGCCACTGCTGCACCTGCTCCGGCAGAGGAAAGGCGACGATGCAGCTCGTCTTGCGCACGATTGCCTCCTTGTCTTGCGTGCAGCCCATGTACTCGAGCTCCTGCCTGCTGCCGCTGCCTTGCCTTCGATTCGACTTTGCCTTGCCGCCGCTTGCTGCGAGATCCAGCCTGGTTCCCGCTCGCGCCTCCGACGGCGCAGTTGCACTTGCGGAGAACCTTGCTGGCGCGGCGCAGTTGTTGGCCCTGGGCCTCGGCAAGCTAACTTAGTACCAAAGCTGCACAAGATGTTCTGCTCGCAACCAAGAGCCGGCGCCCGCCCAGGCGCGCCCGCCTGCGCAATTCCGGTCCAATAGATCATAGGCCGCTTAGCAGCTACGACTACCTAGACGAAGTCACTCGATGCTCCGAGTCGTTCCTGAGCTCGAAGCTCGTCAGCTTGTAGCTCCTGGGGCGCTGGTACCTGGCGGCCAGGGGGGCGCTGCAGCTCGCCGAGGAAGGGGGCGTGACGATTCGCTCCGAGCAAAAGAGCGTCACGTCCCGTACCTGTGCGTGCAGCCAGTGGCGTCAGCACTGAAGTGAGCAGAGAAGCGTGCTGACGTGAGACAGTGTGAAGTGAAGGGCCAGCTATGTCCGAAGGCCCGCGTCGTTGGACACGGCCATGCTGGCTCAGGGCTGAGCAGGAGCTGAGGAGGAACGTGCTTGACCGGCCGGGCTTGGGCGGACCTCGGTCGCAGGTGAAAACGTGCGTGTCTGGCGAGAGGGTGGCGGCGGCCATAGGGTGGCTGGCCGCTGGCGAGCATCCTTTTCGACTCGAGGACGCCTGGTGGCTCTGAGCGGCTGACGAATGTGCTGGCGCTGACTGCGAGTGACGTCGACAAGGTCAGCAAGCTGCTGTCAGGAAGCAAGCAAGCAAGAAGGCAAGTACTCGACTCACAGCAGGGAGGAATGAGAGAAGCTCTCAAGCAAGCAAGCAAGCAAGCCAGCAGACGCGGAATGGGCAAAAGGGCACGTCACGATGACGGGCGCGAAGACGAGCATGCTCGTGCTGTGTGCCATGACGTGCCTCGTCTTGCTTGGCAGCGCCCTGCTGTTCGATGAGATCGTGGCGTCGCGGCTACTGGGCTCAGCTGTCCGCGGCGTAGGGCCGTGCGAGAACGGCATCCGCGCCGGAGGCGCGGCGCAGTCCATCTGCATCAAAGCAGACATCGTCCAAAAGGTGCCACGGCCGTGCGTGGAAGCCTCTCTAGACCTGTTGGCGTGCAAGTGGCGCCTCGCCAAGCAGTACTACACCAACCTACACTGGGAGAAGACGTATTCGCAGCTGCCCTTCGTCGCGACTGTCATTGGCAAGGATGGCGACACGTTGCTGATGGAGCGGCTGCGGCACAACGCCACGGTGCAGCCGCAGCGTCTTGCCAACCGATATCGGCTGGAGCAGCTGGACGCCTGGCTTGAGGCAAACCAGCAGATTATGTTGGACGTGCACGCTGAGTCAAACGTGTTCCTGGACAGCCGCGGGGCGCTGGTCTTCGTCGACTTCACGCTAGCCCCGGCGTGGATCCGTCCCGTGTTGCATCGTCTCGATGACTCACGTCAAAGGCAACTCGTACCACTCCGCAACTTGTACGGATCGTCGAAGCTCCTGGCGTGGACTGACTGGGAGCAAGGATGAAGACGACTCGGGCGCACGCTCGCTGGCGCACAGAGGCGCGCGCGCGCGGAAGAGAGAGAAGGAGGCACGCGCGTGTCCAGGGCATGTAAACAGCTTATTACAAAGCAGTTCGTTATTGTTTTCACCGAGGTCCGTGTTGATGTTGATGTTGATGATTTGATTTCAAAGACGCCTTCTTCCGTCAACCCTTTGCGCTGCAAGCCGCGGTCACCAGTGAAAGATAGGGAGCGGATGCGCCTCGGTGGTGAGGACATAAGCATCAAGCGGCAACACATGGTCAGGGGCGAAGAGCAGGTAGAGGTACTTGCAGGTCTCAGCGAGAAAGAAAGAGTCCATCTTGTCATTGTACGCGGGCGGAACCTGCTCGACATTCTTAATGCCGCTGTAACCCCCTGTGTCGATGCGCGCATACTTGTTGATGGCCTGAAGGATGAAACGGCCCCAGTCTCGATACTTGGGATCCCTCGTCACACGCCAGAGGATGAAGAGCGATTCAGCCGTCTCAGGGCGGAGCAGCGAGTGTTTTGCTCCATCCTTCGGCTGGATCTCGTGCTTGGGCTGATTCATGTGCGCGATCTCCGGCGCGAGGCCCGTTGCCGTCGTGTTGTACATGGCGAAGCAGGTGCGCATGAGCTTCTCGGCGAGCTCAAGGTCCGAGGCGGCGCGCCTCGTGCCGGCACCGCGGATGGAACCCAGCGCCAGCATGCCTGGCACAAAGCACACCAGATGATCCATCTTGTGCACTAATGTCTTCCGCGGCAGCATGATCTCGGCAATGTACGTGAGCTGCTTGTCTCCAGTCGTTGACTGCACGAGGTGCTTGATCATGCCGTCCATCGAGGTATCGTACATGCGCAGTAGCCAGGACTCGGTCTGATTCGTCTGCAAGTACGACTTCAGAAAGTACTCATACAGGCTGTCGCCGCGCGCGCCAAATGTGATGGTGGAGGTAGCCTTGATCTTGCCCGACATGGGGTCCACGAACATCGGGAAGAGCCCATCCAGCACCTCTGACGAGCGCTTCGCCTGCATCTTGGACTCGAAAAACCGTGCCACGCGATCCACCTTGTCGCGGTACACCTGTTTGCCCGTCGCCTTCGACAGATACCGGAACTCGAGCTGCAGCGTGCCGGCCTCCGCGACGGAGCTCGCGTACGAGACCCACCGTGGGTTGTACGCTTTGCCGCTCCGGAGCCCCAGCGTGCCGAACGGCACGCCGGAATCTGTCTCGAATGCCGGTAGCAGCCGCGTGCCCAGGTCATCCGCCAGATCCAGCAGCGGCCGCCGACCTGAGAGGGCGTACGCGCTCAAGAGGCCGCCCACAACGCGAATCGTCGTCTCGAACAGGTTTATGTCCTCCTGCGCCCCGAACCGCAAGTTCCTCACAACCCATGCATACTGCTCCTCGAAGATCTCATCCAGACCCATGAGGAGCGCCGTGTCCATGCTGTCCACGATCGAGATGGCCATGCCCAGGAAGTCGTCCTTGCCTGTGCGCGATATTGGCAGCAATGTGTCCTTACCCCACGCGAACGTCTTGTACCCCTTCCACGCGTGCAGAAACATCTCCCGCGCCGCCTCCAGGTCCTCCGAGACCTGCGTGGTTTCCTTCTCCGAGCGAAAATGCCGCGGCGTTGTTGTGACAGCCATGGAGGATGCCGATGGCAAAGACGATGGCAACGGACCGGCGTCCATGCTGCTGCTGCTGCTGCTGCTGCTGCTGCTGCGCTCGACTGTACTTGACAAGACCTCTGCATCGCTCACACGTGAGCCATAGTAATAGTATAGCAGGACCAGGAGCGACAGCAAGACAACGACGAGCGTCGTCTTGGAACTCTGGAGCCGGCCGTGAACACGTCGCTGTCGCGCCTTGCCACTCGCGTCAGGCCAGCGTGCGCCAGACGGGCCGGCCTCCACGTCCTCCATTTCATGTTCATCCCGCTCGAAGGCGGCGGCGGCGCCGCCGCCGCCGCCGCCGCGCTGCCGCAGGTCTTGCTGCAGCATCGTCGCCGACGACAACGGCGACGGCGTCGCCGCCGCCTCCGCCGCCAACGACGACGAGAAGGATGAAGAGGGAGACGTCGACGAAGACGCCCACATCGCCGCCCGCGCCCGCGCCCACGCCCGTGCCCGCGCCCGCGCCCGCGGCCCGCCACGCGCCGCCAAGCGGGACTGCTGTCTCGAAACAGCCTGTACGCGCCAGCCTGCGCGCTTGGCGAGGTACGGGCGGTACCCACCTTGGTATGCCGTGATACCACCACCATGGTGGACCGCCCGGCCAGCTGCCGTGCCGCTGCCTCAGGCTGCAGGCCTTGCACCGTCCGTGACATCAACAAAACACGAGCTGACTTTCAGAGTTCGGACGAGCCGGTCTATGGATGTCGTGGACGTGGCGAGATTCATCTTCGCTCTCTTGATGTCAGTCAGTGCCGATGCGACCGCACGTTCAAGTGTCGTGAAGATCACCTGCACAGCCGCTGCGAAGTGCTCGACTACGTGGCGATGCATTACAGGGTTTGTGGTACCATGGTATGCACTGGAACGAGGAAGAAGTGTATCGGCTCGCATGATGGCTCGTGAATCAGCAGAGTAGGGTGGCAATCATCCCTTGTCTGCCCAGAGGAAGGCGATGCTTCGCTTTCGGCAGCATCAATCAAGCCCATTCACTGTGTCAGAGTTTCAGAGTAAGAGTCAGAGGCAGGTTGGGGTTGACGATGACGGTGAGGTTGCTCTTTTGGTTTTGGTCTTACTTGCCAGCGATGGGCAGAGTGGTTGTTGTTGTGGTACAGTTTTTTGTTGGCGACATGCTTGCTTCGATTTCGGCAGCATCAAGCTCACTCACCGTGTCGGAGTTTTAGCCTAGGTTGCAGTTGCGGTTGACGATGACGGTGAAGTTGCTCTTTTGTTTTTAGTCTTACTTGCCAGAGATGGGCGGAGTGGTTGTTGTTGTGGTACGGTTGTTTTTTTAGTCGGCGACATGAAAGTAGGTGCCGGCCTTCTTCTGCTGGACGTCCATCTGGGAGCCGCCCTTGTTGATGCGAGGGCGGTGCGACTCGTCATCACGGCGGAAGGTCACGTCGAGCTGCTTGAGGAACTGATTCATGCCCTCGAGAAGTGACTTGGGCGTCGAGGCAGTGCACTCAACACCGGGGGTGCCCTCGTACACGATGACGCGGTCGGCGAGGTAGGTGCTCATGACAAAGTCGTGCTCGACGATGAAGGCGGAGCGCTTGGAGGAGATGACAAATCTCCTAATGACCTTGGCGGCGACAATGCGCTGCGAGGAGTCCAGGTAGGCGGAAGGCTCGTCGATAAGGTAGACGTTGCCTGGGGTGCCGAGCGCGAGGACGATGGCGACGCGCTGCAGCTCGCCACCGGAGAGCTGCTGCAGCGGCTGGTCGAGGAGCTCCTCGATCATCATGGGCTTGACGACCTCGGTCTGGAAGGTGGGGTGGCCAAAGGCAGCCTTAATCTTCTTCATGAGGAGCGCGCGCACCGGGACGTTGAGCTTGGGGCTGATCTTCTGCGGCTTGTAGGAGATGGCAAGCTTGGGCATGGCCGAGTCCTCGCTATCCTCGTCCTCGCCGTCGGGCTTGAGGAGGCCAGCAATCATGCGCACGAGTGTGGTCTTGCCGCAGCCGTTCTCGCCGAGGAGCACGATGATCTGCGACTCGCTGAAGCCACCCGACTCAACGTTAAGCTTGAAGACCTGCTCGTTGGTCTTCTTGGCGTACAGCGTCTTGGACATGGAACGGTACTGGTATTGCATGTCATCCTTCTCGTAGCCGATCTCGCGCTCATCGAGACCCTGCGCAACCTTGAAGGAGAGCGCCGAGTCGCGGAAGCGAAGGTTCTCCGTGGGCAGAAAGCCGGCCAAGAAGATGTTGATGCCGTCGCGCACGTTGAAAGGCATGGTGACAACGCCGTAAGCGCCCGGGGTGCCGTAGAGGCAGCAGATGAAGTCGCTCATGTAGTCGAGAATGGCCAGGTCGTGCTCGATAACCGTGACGTAGGTCTGGTCGCCCACCTCGGTGAGCGTGCGGATGGTGCGCGCCGCGTTGAGGCGCTGACGAATGTCGAGATAACTAGACGGCTCGTCGATAAGGTAGGCGTCCGCGCGCTGCACGCACACAATCGCCAGCGCGAAGCGCTGCAGCTCACCGCCCGACAACACGTCCACCGTGCGCTCCAGCACGTGGTCCAGGTCGAGAACCTTGGTCAGCTCCTTCATGACTTCCTCGCCGCGGTCAGCCTTGGACTTGATGAGCGTGCCCACCTTGCCCTTAGCCACAGCGCTGATCTTGTCCACCCACTGGATCTTGACGATGGCCTTGAGGTCGTCCTGCAGGATCTTGGTGAAGTAGTTCTGCAGTTCGCTGCCACGGTACATGAGCAGGATCTCCTCCCAGTCGGGCGGGTCGTCGTACCGGCCCAGGTTGGGCTTGAGCTTGCCGGCCAAAATCTTGACCGCCGTCGACTTGCCGATGCCGTTGGTGCCCACCAGGCCCAGGACCTGGCTCGGACGCGGCATGGGCAGCCGGTGAAGCTTGAACGAATTCGGCCCATACCGATGGGTCGTCTCCTTCTCCAGGTTCTTGGGCAGGTTGATGATCTGAATCGCCTTGAACGGGCAGCGCTTCACGCAGATGCCGCAGCCAATGCACATCACCTCCGACAAGTTCGCCAGCTTCGACGTCGGCGTCACCTCGATGCACACCTTGCCCATGCGGTTCACCGGGCAAAAGCCCTTGCATTCCTGCTGGCACTTGCGCGGCTTGCACTTCTCCGCCTCCACGATCGCCACGCGCGTCAGCTTCTCATCCTTGTCCTTCTTGGGCGCCATGGCAAAAGAGAGAGAGAGAGAGAGAGGGAGAGACCAGAGCGAGTCGCCGCGCCGCCGCGCCGCGCCGCGCCGCGCCGCGCCGCGCCGGCCTCCTGTCGCGCCCACGCCCGCGCCCTCCGCCGCC
>JABLUY010000118.1:0-110607 GCA_013306675.1 Thraustochytrium sp. TN22 | reverse complement strand
CGCTATTTGAGCGTAGTAGGTCTGATAAGGCGGCCTAATTGCTAATGAGGCAACACCATTTTGGGTCCCCCCTGGTACTAAGGGCCCTAACAGTTACTGCCAGCTCGTACCTGCCGCCGGCGGTGCGCGATGCAGGTGATGATTTTGATCGTGCCGGAGGAGTGGGCGGAGCATGCAGTGGAGCACTCCATCGTCGTGACCGAGATCAGACGCAGACTCGAACTCCAATCCTGACCGGCGGACCCGAGCATGATCATTGTTTTAAAATGCACCGGTCAGGACTCGGACGCGTCACTGGCAGTACAGAACAAGTACGGCACTGCTGCAGAGAGCACCTCCTCGGGCCCCAGAAAGCACATGAATGGATTTTTTTTTTCTTGTTGACACGGCGCAGGTGTACATGCTCGCATCGCCAGAAGGCGCAAATGGAAACAACCTGACCTGATCTGGCGGAGCCCGCTTGTGCAAAAAAAAGACTTGCCCGTGCATTGGACGAGCCGGAAACACGCAGCGAACGCAGGCGACGTCGGTCGGCGTCCAGGACTGTACGCGAGAGTTGTCAGGATTCTCTCGTCACCGTCATGGATTGACCGATAGTCCGCGGGCTCTCTTCTTGTCGGTCGGTGTCCAGGACTGTACGTGAGAGTCGTCATCCTCGCTAGGTTGACCGATAGTCCGCGGGCCTTCTTCTTGTCGGCCGGTGACCATGACTGTCCGTTAGAGTCCTCGCAAAGTCCCTGGTCGCGTTCAGCGGGCCTTCTTCTTGTCGGCCTTGTCGGTCTTCTTGGGAACAAGGTATGCCTTCTTGCCTTCGCGGAACTGAACAGAGCTGCCGGCGGCGTTGAGGCCCTTGACCGAGGGGAGGCGCACCATCTGCACCCCAGGATTCCTGACGGGCACCATGGCGCGCGAGGCGGGCCGCTTGGCAGCCGAAGCGGGCGGGTGCTGCGGCAGCTCGACAAGCTGGAGCTCGGGAAAGGCGGCGTTGTGTTCGTCAATGGTCACGTGTGCGAGAACCTCGGTGACGTTCCATACCTCAAAGCAGTCGTACGGGGTCATGGTCTTCTTGAGCTCGTCAAGCGGGTTCATCTTGAGCATGTTGTAGAAGGAGCCAGCACGACCCCCAACAATCTTGCCGCCGGTGTGGTTGCACGGAGTGGCGTCGATCACGCCGTACATTCCTCGGCGCAAAAATTGCGGCCAGAGGGAGTCGAGGCCGTAGCCAGACTCGACGTAGTCGACGTCCCAGAGCGGAAAGAGGTACTCGAGCGCGTCGACACGCAGGAAGGGCACCATGATTTCGATGAAGTTGGCAAAGTGCACGGACCAGTTGCCTCGGATGACGTGGTCCGGGTAATGGGCGCCAAACTCATAAACGGCGGGCTGTCCGAGACGAACGTCGTAGAGCACAGCGAGGTCGAACATCTTGGCGACGAGATCCGGGTCCATGGTGATGTCGTCATCAGGGAGCCAGATGTACTCGTACTTGCGGAAGTCGATGTGGTTGAGCGCGTGACGCACGAGCTGCCACTTCATGCCAGCGACATTAAAGGCGTATGTGGCCTCTTTCTTGTAGACATTGAAGATGGCGTCGTGCTTGCCAAAGTACATGACGCAGAGGTCGTAGCTCGGGTTATTCGCCCAGGGACGGTGCATGCTGGCGTCGCCGGCCACAACGATGACAAGATTCTTGCCCCGAACCGTGCTGAGGCGCTTCTGACTCCACCAGAGGGGGAGCAGCGTGCTGTCCACGCGGAGCTCCTCGAGTACCTTCTCCTCCCAGGCCAGGGTGTGCTCCTCGAGCACGCCGTCCTCGTTGGACTGGCGCACGGCGTCGATCCAGTGATTGTACGGCTCGATCGTGCACCAGTCCTTGTCGTCGTTGTTGCGCACGAGCATCTGAAACTGGAAGCGCGTGATCTTGTCACCTGTCTTGAGCGGGAGCGAGCGAACGCAGCTGAAGCGCAGCAGCTCCGGCGGCACCTCGGCAAGGCCCTCGGGCACCTTGAGGGGCGCCTGCCGGTAGGGCGCGGCGTCCACGACGGCCACGAGCGGCGAGCGCAGAAGCTGCGGCCACAGAAAGTTGAGCAGCGTGCCGTCGCCCACAAATGTCGGCAGGAGGTACTCCACCGCGTCAGTGCGCAACAGGGGCGCGTTGGTCCGCACCCAGCTCACAAAGTGGACGGACATGCCTCGACGCACCTCGTGCGCGTACGCGACGCTGTCGTCGTCCACGTGCGAGGCGGCCCAGGCCGGGTGCGCGAGCGGCGACTCGAGGCGGGACGCCACGTTGACGAGCTGCTGCACCTCTTTCGCCTGCATCTCCACGCTGCCGTCCGGGAACCAAAGGTACTCGTAGGCGTTGTCCCAGCCGTCGAGGTCCTCGAGGAACTTGCGAATCACGGTGAATTTCGGGCCCTTGAGGCGAATGGCGTAGTCGGCGTCCTGGCGCAGCCGCCGATAGACGTCATCGGAGCTGCCCGTGTAGATGACTGCCAGGTCGAACTGCTCGTAGCCCCACCACTCGTGCACGAAAGACTCGTCACGCACGACGACGATGATGAGCGTCCGGAAGCGCACGTGGCGCAGGTAGCTCGTAGAGCGCCAGCGCGGCGGCATGCTCGGGTCCATGGGCAGCTCCATGAGGCTCGTGGACGAGAGATCTGAGGTGGTCGACTTGGACACGCACCACGAGCACGTGCCGGCGATGCGCTGCCGGTAGTGCTCCATGGGAACCACCTTGCGCGCACGCCCGTGCTCCTTCATGCAGGCGTTCATGTGCTCCTGGTTCGCCCTGGCGTGCCAGTCGTACTGCACCGCCGTGATGACCGCCGTGCGCGAGCCGGACAGCTGCATGTACTTGGACAGAATGATCTCCGGGCCGCACTCCAAGGTCCACATGAGCTTGTTGCTCAGCAGCGTCAGGACACCGCTCACGGCATCGCTGCGAAAAAAGGGCGCCACCGCGCCGACTCCGTCCACCCAGGCCACCGCGTTGCCACCCCAGAGCGAGTCAACCTTGGGCGCCGAGGCATCTGGCGATGTCGCCGCCGAGAAATGCGACCCGAGGCTGCGCCCGGTCTCCGGGTGCCCGGCGCGCACGTCGTAGGCGTCCGCCAGGTGGAACATGCGCTGCACGGAGCGAATGTCCATCCGCACGTTGGACTCCGGAAACCACGTGTACTTGTAGTTGCGCATGCGCAGCGGCTGCAAAGCGCGCGCGATGGCCGTCCAGCGCCGCTGCTGGCCACTCAGCGAGCTAAGGAACGGGCTGTCCGCCTCCAGCTCCACCACGTACCGTGCCAAGGCCTCGTGCGCCTCGCTCAGCTTGAAGCCCGTGTTCTGGCCTGGGTCTTTGGCGATGATCACGTGCAGCCACTCGTACCCGAGCCACGCGTCCAGCTGAGGCACGGCGTCCGGCGTCGCCATCACCACCACCAGGAACTTGGGATCGCGCCACCGGTGGTCCGGATGCGCCAGCCAGTGCACCTTGGGACACTCCTGAGGGGGCGTCTCCAGCGTCGCCGCGTCCAGCAGTCCGGCGCCGTGATCTGCCTCGCGTAGCGCCACCATCTTCTCGATGCAGCTGGCCGTGCGCGCCTGCCGCTGCTCCAACACCTTCTCAAGCTGCACGTCGTCCAGTGCGAACTTGGCGACGGGCGACGTTTGCAACAGGTTCCACGTTACCACCAGCCAGATTACCACCATCGCCGCGCTAAAGAGAAGCTTCAGCATGCTCCGCTCCGGCGTCTTGGCCGACAAGTCGGCCGCGAAGGTCCCACGCGGAGACCCCCGCTCGCCCTCCTTTACAGGCAGCATTTCGCCTTCTGTTCTGCGCGTGCCGCCCACGCCACGCCAGACTTCGCTCGCTTCCTCGCCGTCGCGCAGCTCGTGGCGCACTTGCGTGGCGCAGCTCGTCGCGCACTTGCGTGGCGCAGCTCGTCGCGCAGCTCGTGTCGCGCCGGTTGTTAGAGCGTCGAAGAGGCGCGCCGAGCAGATGCAGGGACGATGGGGCGCCGCCGCCACGCTACTTTCACCCGCGCCGCGCCTGCGCCGCGCTTCGCTGCGCCGCGCCGCGCCGCGTCGCGCCGCGCCGCGCCGTGCGCCGCAGCCGCCGTGGCCGTCGTTTTTCAAATTTGAGTTGTCGCCGCGGCGCGACTAGTAGACTAGTACTACAGAGGGGAGCGCTCCCCGCGCTCCCCGGCTTCGTAGACACCACCGTCGCCACGCCCGAAACGGCGCGCACACGCAGTGCCATGACCAGATGCGCAGACAAGAGCGTGGTTCGCTTTTCGAGCGCGACGACTGCGCCGCGGCCATTCCGCAATTCCGCAAGGCAATTCCGCAAGGCCCACGAGGCCAGCGGCCGCCACCCCCATCGCGCGCCTCGCCTCGTAGCGCGCGACAGGCGCATGCCGGGCGGCGCGGAGATGGCGGGCGCAGCCGTGCGCCGTGCGGTGGTCCCGGCGGTGGCCGTGGAGGAGACCGGGCTCAAGAAGGGGGACAGGAACAACAAGACCGGCGCAGCGACGTGGGTCACGAGGACGCAGCAGCGTAGAAACAAGGCGGCGGGCGGCGCGTCGTGCTGCATGGTGTGTATGGCCGTCGTGGTCGTCGCCATGGTGGCCTGCACGGCGGTGCTGTCCGTGCGCCTCGCAAGGCTGGAGCGCAGGGCGTGGGACGCCGAGCTGAGCCTCCGGGACTCGGAGCAAACGCGCGACCCGCGCCTGTGCGTCAAGCAGTGCATGCACTCCGCGGTCTCCGCAGGCCACAGCCAGACCTTGCGTGCCAGTCGCAGCTTTTGCCAGCAGTTTTGTGAGCAGATGCCCGACCAAGACGAAACATTGACACTGAGCGCGGACGAGACCAGTAGCAGCCATAGTGACAGCCCTGAGGAGAAGCAGCTACCACGGCCGGCTGCGAACCTCCGCGCTGAGCTCTTGAAGGACACAGTCCTTTCGAATGACGAGCCCGAAAACCGCGACGTGCTCCTCAAGCCTGCTGTAGACCAGGCAGCAACTGTTGTTGGAGAGACCGAGGCTACAGAGTCCAGCGTTGAGAGGCCGCATGCAAAGGAGGTTGCGGTCGAGCTGGGGCATCATGAGGAGGAAATTGCCACGAAGCCCGCCTCCGAGAGAGTGGCTGTGGAGGCCATCATGAAGGAAAAGCCATTGCTTCACGACGACGCACCAAGAAGTATCGAGAAGAACGCAGCCGTCAATGGCGTTGCGTCAACTTTTGATGTTCTTCAGCCTGCCGAGCCTGCCGGGCCTACCGAGCCTGCCGAGCCTGCCGAGCCTGCCGAGCCTGCCGATCGTGCCTTCAGCACGAAGAAGATTGCCTTCAACGCGAAGCAAAGTGCCCCCGTTTCGGAAAAGACGGTCTCGGACATGGAGCCGACGACCTCAACCATGAAGCTGGTGACCTCAAACACCAAGCTGACAACCTCGAACACCAAGCCGACGAAGCAAAGTGCCTCGGATACGAAGTTGCAGCCTGGCTCAGCCACAGACACAAAGGAACAGCCCATCCCAGACACGAAGCAGACTGCCTCTGATACAGCGCAGCCGCCCGCCAGTGAGCTACTGGTAGACGCGAAGCAAGAGGCCGAGTCTGACGTGACCTCTGCAAGTGACGCTTCAAGTTGCGCGCACACAGAGAGCAAGGCCATCGACTCACTGATGCAGGACGAAGCGCTTCGGCCATGGCTTTGGTTGGACGCAGGGCGCGAGATTCAACGCGTTGTCGGCACGGCCCAGGTGAACGCCTGGACATCGCTGGTCCGCAACGAGCGCGTCATCTTTCAAAGCCCCACGCGCAGTGGTAGCGAGACGCCGGCGGAGGTGGCGACGGCCGACTCGGACACGTGCCTCCACTACGTCAAGTTCGGGTGCGCGCTGACAGCCGCAGATGTGCAGCTCAAGGAGCCCATGACGTTGTATGTGGTGCTGCGGCCATCGGCGACGGAGGGCGGCGCACACCAGCGCCTGTTCGGGCACTTTCCGAACGGGGGCTTCATCTTTGACGGGGAGTGGCCAGGCTTCAAGTCGCGGCATGGGCAGCTCTTCGCGAAGAGACCCGCAAAGCGGCCATCCAGCGTGGACCGCGAGTTTCGCGTTCTCAAGTACCGCATGGGCGAACAGAGCGGCGTTGAGGTAGGCACCTCGGAGCGCGCCTTCAAGCACGTGGGCGATCCGCACGAGGGTCTCTTCTCGCTGAACCGCAAGCTGTCCCTTGGCGGCACGAACGGCGGGTGCGAGTTCGTTGGCGGCATTGGCGAGGTGCTGGCCTTTGGGAGCGCGCTCGGGGACAAGGAGGACGAGACCGTCTTGAGCTACCTTCGTGCGAAGTGGCAGCGTGCGGCGGCCACTGACGCGGAGACCTTGGCGGTGGGTGCGGTGAAAGAGTCCCGGTGCATCGCCTTCCAGGCGCACGACACGGAGCACGTCTTCGACTGGCGACCGGGCCCGGACGAGGGGACCCAGGCGCAGCGCAAGGAGTGGGCCGACCTCGTTTACCGGTCGGCACACCGATTGGCGAAGGCGCCGAGCGGCAAGCAGCGGCTCCTGGACCGTCGCATCCGCGCGGAGCTGGTGCAGGAGCGCATGACCATCTTCGGCGAGCCCTGCGCGGTGCAGGGTAGGTCTGAGTCCGCCTCGTTCGCGGGCGCAAATGCCACTGAGGCGACGACCTCGGGCACCACGATCGCTTCGCAAGACGAAGGATCGGCGCCAGGGGCGAGCAAGGCACCACCTGTCGTGGGAGGGGTGGCCGCGAACGGGAACGGGCCGTGCAAGCGGCCTTTTTCCAACGCGATTCTGGATTGGACGCCGCCGGCGAGCGCGCCGCAGGAGCACCTGTACGCCTGGGAGGACGCCACAGAAAAGGTAAGAACCCAGATCAGCCGCACGAGCACCGGCGGCAAGACGCTCCTGGATTACCTCAAGGCGCAATCCCGCGTGCTCAACGATTTGCGCAACAAGCTCTTCTCCTACGTGTGCGACGAGGGCGACGACTCAACCGCCGCGACGGCCACCACCAGGGTGCGCGCCCAGGCTGCCTCGGACGCGATCGCCGCGCAGGCAGCGAGCGACCTCTTGCAGCCCCAGGTGACGCGCCTGGCATGCGACTCAAACAGCGACATTCTCGCGTGGCGGGCGCCGGAGAACGCACCCGAGGAAAAGCGGCTGGCGTGGCAGGATGCCACGGACCAGGTGCGCGGCGAGATTGCCTCCTTCACCACGGGCGGCAAGGCTTTGGAGGCCTTCCTCAAGACACAGGTGCGATCCCTGCGCACGGAACGCGCCCAACTGTTCGGGGCCATGTGCACCTCACTGCCGTGACGGCAAATTGCGAGTTGAGCGTGAGCGAGACACAATCTGCACGCTCCATTTCGGACTCGTACCGTTGGAGAGCATCACTTCATACTCAAATTGATTTTTGCACAACATCACATCATGCCAGGCCAGGCATCTTGCGGCGCTTTCTGTTCCCCCCCTTGAACGGCCGCTTGGTCTTCTTGGTCTTGGTAAGCTGCGCCGGGTCGACGCGCGCGCGGCGGCCGCCGTTAAGGAACTGGGCCGCGAAAGCCTGCACGCTAGCATCCATGTCCGGAACCTCATCCTCGTCTTCACTTTCAAGGTCCGCGTCATCGTCGAAAACCGTACGGCGGTTCGTGTCCTGGTAAATGGTCACCTCCTTGCCGTTCACCGTAGTAGTGTACGCGAGCTGGATGTTGTCCTCGCGCGGCGCGGGCTGAAGGATCTCATCCTCGGGCCGCGTGCCGCCCAGCACCTGCGGGCCGGACTTCGCCTTGCTCTTCTTCTTGTCTGCCTTGCGTTTCGCCTCCTCGTTCGCCTTGGCCTTGAGCACCGCCTCCAGCACGTCGGCCGGAAGCTCGTCCTCGTCGAGGTCGTCACCGGCCGTCTCGAGGACGCGCTCTGCGCGCTTTGCAGCACTGCGGCCGCCGCGCTTCTTCTTCTTCTTGTCTGCCTCCTCATCCTCCCTCTCCTTGCGCGCTGCCATCTCCTCGCGCACTGCCACCTGCGCGATCTCCTCGGGCGCCTCGTCGTCCGAGTCCTCGATCACCTCGGCGGCCTCCTCCGCCTGCTCCTCATCCTCCTCTGGGGCCGCCTCGTCCGCGTTCGCGGCCTCGCCATCGTCCTCGTCGTCCTCGTCGTCCTCGTCCTCGTCCTCGTCCTCTGACTCAATGGCGCGAACGTTGCCCTTGGTGCTGCTTTTGGCGGGGGACGGCGCATCCTCATCAGTGTCGGCCTCTTCCTCTTCCTCCTCGTCCTCCTCTTCGTCCTCCTCTTGGTCGACCTCAGAGAGCTTAGCCTTGCGCGTGGCCTTGACGGCGCTGCTAGGCTTTGCCTCTTCTTCTTCCTCGTCCTCGTCGTCGTCCTCGTCGCCTTCGTCTTCCTGCTGGCCATCGTCCTTTTCGTCCTCGTCGGTGCTCTCGACCTCGACGACCTCGACATTCTCCTCCTCGCCGTCGTCCTCCTCGACGTCCTTGACGCGCTGGCGACGCGTCGCTGCGCGCGCCGGGGTCTGCCCCGTCGCTGCGCTCCGCGTGGTCCTCCGCCGTGTCATGGGCGGCGAGGGCCACGCTGCCTCCTGCTGCTTCTGCTGCTTGGCGGGGCTCGCGCGCTGCCGCCGCGCCCGTGTGAGCGCCATGGCACCGCTCCGCTCCGCCGCTCCGCCGCTCCGCCGCGCCGCCGCGACCGCCGCACGCGAGTTCTACGGCTGGCCGCTGGGCGCCACCCACGCGAGCGAGCGGTGGCCGCGGCGCGCGCAAGTGGGCCTGGCCCCGATTCTGCACTTGCTCGCTCACACAGCCGCGCTGCAAAGTGCGACTTTCCCTCTCGTAACAAAACCTCAAGCAAGCAAAGTGGTCCTCCGAGTCGGGCGGCATCGGCATGGCGGGCGACGAGGAGGAGGACGCGAGCAAGCACTGCAACTACGGGCAGTGGTGCTGCAAATATGGGCATGGGACGATTCGTCCTTTGATAAAGCAGAACGGGGTCGTCGGCGTGTTGGGCGTGTCGGGCGACAAGGGGGGGGGGGGGGCGGAGGGCGGCGATCGAATTGACCGCAGACAGGCAGACAGGCAGAGGAGGCAAAGGAGCAGGTCTGACTTCTCTAAGTAGAAGAGCTTATCATATCCCAATCCCATCGCCCTAGACGGAGTTTAATCAGGATAGCCATATTATCCCTAGTAAATCGGCTCTCCTGCTTGCGCTCGACTGACCTGTTGCTATCATGATTCTAATCATTTTTGGAACTTTCAACTACTGGGTTTGTATGGAAGCGTAAAGTGTTGGTCACTTCCGACTGGCCTGTGCGGATGCTGAGGCCAACTTGGGCTGCATCAAGGGCACGATGGACTCGTGCTGAGGCTGCTGCGAGAGGATCTTGAACTATGGCTTGATGGGGTGTCGGTGTAGCTGGCTTGGGCTACGTGGTCGTTCCTGCTCTGCGCTGTAGGGGTACCGGACGAGGCACTGGCGCTGCTCGAATCGACATGATCGAGGCAAATGGGCGAAGGTGTTCCGTTGACGTTTGTCTTGCGCTTCTTGAAGCCTTCGTGAGGCTCGACGCGCACGCGCGTGTGCCACTTGGAAAAGCAGGTTGTGCGTTCATTCTTTCTCATGAACACGTGCAGAGGCACACCGCAGATGGTGCAACGACGGTGCGTTTGCTTGCCGCAGATGACGCAGAGCCGCTTGGCGGGAATCCTCTTGTTGTTGGCGTTGAAGGATGCCTTTCCCGCTGCCTCTGAGTCATGTTGCAGTGCGGCATCGAGGCGGATGTCGCGGGCTTGGCCGTGGTTGAAGAACTTCTGCAACTCGGGGGTTCGCTTGCGCTTACCGGCGGTCACGAGGTCCCTCGCCGCTTCCCTGGTGAGCCCAGTGGGCTTGGGCATGCTTGGCTGCATGTTGAACTCCACCTGCGCCGTATCGAGCTGCCTGCTCCTGTAGACGTGACGGACCATGTCGACAGTGAGGCGGAACGAGACAGTGCTGAGCGCTTCAGAGCGGTTCACCTTGTCGCGGAGGGCCTTTAGCCCGTCGCTGTCTTCGAGGTTGCTCTTCCTCGCAGCCTGTAAGTAGCGGTAGACCACGATGGCGTTGACAACGAGCTGCTTGTACGTGCGCAACGCGATGTTCTGGTCGCAGCTCAGATTCATGCACTGCGTGTTGGTGATCTGCTCCACGTACTGTGTGCTTCCGTCGACGCCGCCCTTTGCGACGTTGTATAGCTCCTGCGGTAAGCACTTGATGACATGCACGGGCCGCATGGGCCCCTTCAGAGCGACAAGCTTGCGCATGGCGCGCCACAGCCGGAAGTGCGAGCTCAGCACCGCCCCCTCCTCCTCGCCGAAGATGGCAGGTGGCTTGGGCGGCGCACCCGCTGTCGATGCTCTGGTGCGCCCATGTCGTGAGCTTGTCCGCCCACGGTTTCAGAGCGCGCTCCATGGCGAGCCGGGCGTCCGGAGGCACTTCAACGAGGCAGGCGTACAAACACGAACTCGTGCTGGCAGCAACGTAGAGCACGTGATCGATTTGGAGGACCACAGCTTGGTGCAAGACTTGCGCGCGGTGCTCGGCAGGTATGGCCTTCCACCAAGTCTCGTCCCCCACGTGTTCATCTGGGTGCTCACGATACGTGCGTCTACCGCGCCTCCAGGCGCGACGCGCGTCTTGATCTCGACGCTGCATAGTACTGACGATGCGTCGCACTCCGCGCCTGGAAGCCGGACGCGAGCGACTCCATCCGGCGAGACTGCGAGCCCCGGAACGGTCTTGTGCTGAATGAGGCCGACCTCGAACATGCACTCGCACCACGCGTCGGTTCGTCGACCAACGCAAGTATGTCTTCGAAGTCTTGCTGCGCAGCGGCCTCAGCACGAGCATCCTCGTCGCCAAGCTCCTCTCCTTCTTCGTCTTCGTCCCCTGTGTCCCGCTTGTCCAGGGGCACGAACTCGCTGTCGCTGTCGCTGTCGCTGTCGTCCTCCACGCGGTGGTTAGGCCTCGCCGATGCCATGATGTCGCAGTGCGGGCCCGACTCCACGTCCAAGCGCTGCGGCAGGGGCGTGCGAGCTGAGAGCAGGCACAAGGCACCCGCCAGGGCCGCCTGCAGCCGCGCGCCGCAGCGCCTGCGGCTCCAGCGCGCTCCGCGACGAAGTCGCGCGCGAGCTCCCCCCAAAGCCGCTCTGGGCGAACTGCCGAGCTCATCTCATCCTAACCACCACGCCTTCGGCCAAAATGAATAGGGGGCAGGAGCCTTGGGTCGCTTCGAGTGGGCCTCTTCAAGCTCGGCCCCATCGCTGCGTTTTTGATCGAATGCGGAACTAACTTCGCCAGACTCTAGGCCACTTTTTTGGAGCAAATCGGGAGTAAAGTACCCTCTTAATACGCTTTAGTGCCCCCTGTGCCGGGCGTCACCGAGGGACCCCCGCGTGGTAGGCGGATACGAGTAAGCATAGAGGTGTGATTGGGATATGGCAGGATCCAGTCTACGCGGGCTTGTAGTAATCACACAGCAGAGCAGAGGCAGGGGGCGGCCTGGAGGGCAAGGCCAGGCAGCAGCAGGTCAAAGGCCGGGTTGTTTCTTCAGGGGGACGGGGTGAGCGCTGCGGCCAGCGCGAGCATGGCGGCCAGCAGCGTGGTGGCCGGCGACATCGAGACCGCGGCGCTGTCGTCGGGATCGCTCGAGCCACCGCCGGTCGCACCGCCAGTCTGCGAAGTCGGCGTGGGCTGCGGCGTGGGCGAGGCCGTGGTGGGCGAGCGCGTCTCCCCAGGCACCGTGGGCGCGAAAGTGGTGGGCGCGCGAGTCGGGCTCTTGGAGGGCTCCGCGGTGGGCTCGGGCGTGGGCGCAACGCACTCGGAGATGACGCTGTTCGAGGTCGGCAAGTCCGTGTGGTTGGCCGTGTACGAGGGCGCCGTGCCGCAGATGCTGGGCGAGCGCACGTAGAGGCTCTTCAGCGAGGTGCTACCGATGGCCGGCACCTCGCCCTCGAGCGCGTTGTCGGAGATGATGAAGTTGCGCAGCTTGGGCAGTGCGGCGAGCGAGCTCGGGATCTCGCCGCTCAGCTCGTTGCGGTTCAGCCACAAGCTCGTGAGCTGCTGCAGGTTGCCGAGCTCGTCCGGGATCTCACCCGAGAAGCTGTTGTTGTACAGCTCGAGGCTCACCAGCTTCGTCAGGCTGCCAAGATCCGATGGGATGCTGCCCTCGATCTGGTTCATATTGAAGTTGAGCGAGGTCAGCTTGGTCAGCTGGCCCATTCCGGCCGGGAGCTCCCCAGTGAAGCCGTTGTCCGGCAGCCACCTGTGCGTGTGCGCGCGCGTGCATGGTCAGTCAGGCATTCATTCATTCGTTCGGTTCGCTGTCCACGTGCCGTGCAGCACGCGATCGCTTGATCAGCTTGCACGCGAGGCTAACCTACAGAAACTCGAGGTTGGTGAGCGCTGTCAGCCCGGACGGCACGGAGCTCTGAAAGTCAGCGCCTTGAATATGCCTGCGATCGGGGAGGATTGTCAGTACTGGGCGCAACAACGAGTCGCGCAGCAGAGCGCAGCAAAGCGTGGTGCGCGTCAAGCCGCGTCACGTACAGCCAGGTCAGCTGCGAGAGCTGGGAGACGGAGTTGCCGAAGCCGTCCGAGAGCGCCACGCGCACGTTGTTCGCGTTGTAGGAGACGCAGGTCACCTGCTTGAGGTTGGTGCCGAGCGCGATAAGGTCCGCCAGCGTCTCCACCTCGTCGCAGTCCACCTCCTCATTGCACACGCAGAAGCCCGTCGCGGTCTGCGCCAGCGTCAAGAGCGCCAGAGCCGCGAGCGCCGCTGCGCGCGCCATCCTCGTCGTCCGCGCGCCCGAGCGAGCGCGGCTAGCTGGCTGGCTGGCTGCCTGCCTGGCTGGCCGGCCGGCGTCGAATCAACTTTGACAGCGCCGATGCGCGCCGATGTCCTTTTTGAAATCCAATCGACCGCCCCGCTCGCTCCGCTGGCTGCGCCCTCCGCCGCCGCCGCCGCTCGCCGCCGGGCAGGGCCGCCGCCGAGACCGCCGCCGACTCGCGCGCCTTGCCGCTCTGCGGCCGCCGCCGCGCGCGAGTCACGCCGCCGCCGCCGCCGCCGCGCGCGGAGCCAGCCGCGCGGCGTCACGAGCGAGCGAGGTGGCCGGCCGCCTTCCTCCTTGTAGAGGCTGAACGCCGCGGCGCCTGCCCGCCCGCCCGCCTCCCGCCCGCCTCCGCCCGCCGCGCGCAGCCGGGCCTGGCCGCGCGGCCGGCGAGGGCGCCGCGCTGCGCGGCGCGCGCCCGCGGCCTGCGCGCGGAGGGCGCGGCCGCCGCGCGGCGGCCGCCGGGCCGGGCTCGCGGCGCGGCCTGGCCGGGCCGGGCCCCTGGGCTGTGCTCGTGCTGACTCGGCCACGGTGACCGGATCGAACGGACCGCCATGATGGTGACGATCAGCGACGAGGACGAGGACTGCGTCATGATGGCGGGCCGTGATTCAAGTTGGTGCTAGGCGAGGGCTAGGGGCCTAAAGCCGAATCGACGGCGATCAAGGCATGCGGCGGCGGCCTGGAGGCTCACGGGTGGGCGCGGGCGAAGCGGTTCGGAGGCGGGCGCGTGCGCTCCGTGCGGCGCCGTGCGGCTGCGGCGCCGGCGTGCTCGGTCCAGCTGGGTGAACGCCTTGAGAGTCCTTGACATGTGAGAACGGGCAGCATCAGCCAGCATCGCCAGCATCAGAGACGGCGCACGACGCGGCGCCGAGTGACTGGCCGCCACTGCACAGGATGGATGCCAACCCCACAAATGACGACCACAGAACTTGATCTTGATCGCCCAACGTGCGCGCGAGAATGCCAGCGGGAGACATGATGGCCATGATGAGCCATGCGAGGTTTTGGCATCCAGCTTGACGCGCTTGAGCACGAAATAGCACTGGTCGAACTTTGACGTCGTCCTTCTTGCTCCAGTGCCGCGTAGCGGTCTTTCATCTCTCATGGAGACGAGATCGATGAGATCGATGAGATCAACAGGCAGGAAGGCAACGATCGGACCATGAAGAAGAGCTTGCGCACCAGATCTACGACTTGCAGCTCGCGGAGACGGCGATGATGATGCTGGGGCACGCGGGCCGCGCGGCCCTGGCAGCGAATGGGCGCCGGCACATGGCGAGGGCGCTGAGCGCGGCGGCCGGCAGCGAAGACGGCCTCATGATGCGGGGCATGCGCGTCGTGGAGGTGGCGAACGTGCTGGCGGGGCCGACCGTGGGCCAGTTCCTGGCGGAGCTGGGCGCGGAGGTGATCAAGGTGGAGTCGCCGGTGACGCGCGGCGACGTGACGCGGACGTGGCGGCTAGGGTCAGAGCCGCTGCAGGAAGACGTGACGGCGTACTTCTCGGCGTGCAACCTGGGCAAGAAGAGCATCGTCGTGGATCTGGGCTGCGAGGAGGGCCGCGAGGTGCTGCGCGAGCTGGCGCAGAGCGCCGACTGCTTCCTGGCGAGCTTCAAGCCGGGCGACGCCGAGAAGCTCGGCGTGGACCCGGCCACGCTCTGCGCGCTTAATGAGCGCCTCGTGTACGCGCAGATCACCGGCTACGGCCTTGACAACCCGCGCGCCGGCTACGATGCCGTCATCCAAGCGGAGTCCGGCTTTCAGTATATGAACGGCACGCCCGAGAGCGAGCCAGTCAAGATGCCGGTGGCGCTCATCGACCTCATGACGGCGCACCAGCTCAAGCAGGCTATTCTACTGCAGCTCTGGCGCCGCGAGCGCACGGGCAAGGGCGGTGCCGTCAACGTGTCGCTCATCTCCTCGGCCGTTTCGGCGCTCGCCAACCAGGCAATGAACTACCTCAAGGAGGGCGTCGTGCCACAGCGCATGGGCAGCGACCATCCGTCCATCGCGCCATACGGTACCATCTATGCCACGCGCGACCCGGCGCAGCTACTCACGCTTGGCGTCGGCACCAACGCACAATTTCGCAGCCTCTGCGAGGTGCTCGGCCACGCTGACTGGGCCGATGACGAACGCTTCGCCACCAACCCACAGCGCTGCGCCAACCGCGCCGACCTCAACGACCGCCTGCGTGCCGCGCTTGCCGACTGGGACCGCGCGGAGGTTCTCACCAGGCTCCAGGCCAAGAAGGTCCCGTGCGGCGGCGTCAATGACATGGCCGCGGCTTTCGACGCGCCCGAGGCACGCGAGATCGTTGTCACACGCGCCGCTACCGACGAGGAGCGCCAGCGCAAACCGCACCTCGCCCAGTTCGACGGCGCACAGCCCATCAGCTTGCGCCAAGTCGTCTGGAAGGGCGCGGGCCCCGAGGCGCTCGACGCCTCGGCTGCACGCTCGCTCGACCCCCCACCCCATTATGGCGAGCACACCGAGGATATTCTCAAACGTGTGCTTGGTAAAAGCGACGCCGAAGCAAAGCGTCTGACTGACCTCTTCACTTCCAATTCCAAGTAGCCTACGACAAGACGATGGCGGGGGAATGTTGAACATTGCCCTTTCTCTCTCTCTCTCTCTCTCTCTCTCTCTCTCTCTCTCTCTCTCTCTCTCTCTCTCTCTCTCTCTCTCTCTCTCTCTCTCTCTCTCTCTCTCTCTCTCTCTCTCGTTCTCTCTCTCTTTCGTATTTCTCTCTCTTTCGTATTTTGCGCGCGCATATCTTATTGATCGTAGACGGAATAACAACGGTGCATGTCCTCAAAGAGCGCGACCCAGACCGACGCCCTACCTGCTGCCAGCTCGCGCTCGCTCCACAGTTGATCGGGCGGCATGCGCTTGTTCATCTGCAGCTGTGCCAGCGCGCTGCGCAGGTTGTGAAGACACGCCGCGGTCGTCTTGGGCCGCTGCGTCACGCCGGACAGGCCACCGCGCACGTGCTCAAGCTTCTCCACCAGTGCACAGAGCAGCGTCCCGTCGATGAGCTCAGGGAGTACGTCTTCGCCGCGTCGCAGCGCCTCCGGGTCGCGCAGACGCACCGGGCTTGCCTTGACCAGCCACTCCAATGCGGCGCGCCGGAGCACCGCCTGCTCCTCGTGTCCCGCGCTCTCGCGATCGGCCGCCGTCTCCAGCGTACTGCGAACGCTGCCCACGTCGCTCGCGCGGTCGCCAGTCTTGGGCCGCGGGATGATGTCCTCCGGTCGCACCGGCTGCGCCGTGGGTGCCAGCACGCTGGACGCCGTCGGCAACAGTGAGGACGGCAGCATGTCGGCACTGTGCCAGGGCTGCGTGGCCTGTGTTGGCCTTGTCTCCGCAGGCGACGGCGATGGCCGCTGCGCTAGACGCTCCCGCGTGTACAGCGCCACGTCATTCGTGGTAAAAGGCGACGGCCAAATGTCTGCGGACGCATTGCGCCGCACCGGGGGCGTCGCGCCGCCCGTCACTTCGGGCGGCGCGGCCTCTGCAGCATTCGCTGCCCCGGACACAGTTGACGCGGAGGGAACCCGTACGCTGGCGTGCTTCGGGTCAAAGGTACCTAAAAACGGCGTCTCACCTGGCACGACCCTTGAAGGCCGCGCAAGCACGCCAGCGTGCAGCCGGTGCAGATCCTCGAGCAGGCCGAGCAGCGACGGCCGGTGCGCCTCGGAGAGCTCGTCCCCGGCAAAGAGAAAGCGACGCCCCATGCCATGCTCCCGGCGCAGCGTGTCCAGCACCTTTTCGAGGTTCGCGCGCGCCACACGCGCCGTCCTCGCGGGCAGCGTCAGCCCGCGCACGCCCGCGCCGCCCCGTACGGCCGCTACCGTATGTGCGAGAAGTGAGCCATCCGTGCATGCTAAGCGAAGTGCCGCGGGTCCCAGAAGCGAGCGCACGACCGAGCTGTCCTCGCAAAAGAGCTCCAGAACGCCCAGCGCGCGCAGCCAGGAAATCAGCGACTGCTCCAACCGGCCCATCTGCACAGCCGTGTATGGGAGCAGGTCGTCTTCTGCAGAGGGCGACGTGCGCTCTGCCTGGCCCGTCGTTGCCCCCGTGTCGCTGGCGCCGCCCACGAGGCCCACCGTTGGCGGTGCGCCGGCGCGTCCAGGCACGATATCTTTCTTGGCGTGACGGTACATGCGGTCAAGCCGCTCAGCACGCGTCTCGTAGAGCGCGTCGTCATCCCGGTCCGGTGGCGCCGACGCCTCGGCAGCGTACCTAGCGCGCCGCCGCTCTGCATCCGCGGCGCTCCGGACTTTGGAGAAGGAGCGCCGCACGAGGCGCACCAGCGACCAGAGCACCTGTTCACGACCGCGCACGAAGTCCTCCGGGTTGGCGAGCTTCAAGGCGGACACGAGCAAGGCCCGGCTCGAGTTCGGCCGAGGCTCGCGCGCGGCCAAGGCGGCGCGCATCACCTTGAGCGCCCTGCCCACCCTCGTCACGGCCTGGCGCACGGACGACGGCGGTTCCAGGTCCGCGACACCGCGTGGCATGAGCGCCGCGCGCGCCTCCTCGCTCAGCAATGAGAAAAGCTCTGCGAGGAGCTTGCCGTTGAAGCGCGCATCCTTGAGCAGCGGAAGCGAGCTGTCATCCGCCGGTACCTGTACCCCCAGGTCGCGGAGCCAGGCGGCCAGCTTCGCGCGCGCAAGGCTATCCACGGGCGCGCTGAGGTTCCTGGTCTGCACCTCGGGCACCTGTTGCTCAGGAGGCGACGGCAATTGTGGCGGCGTTGCTGCTACCGACACGGCATCTGGCCCTGCCATGTGTGGCGCCGGCATTGCGCTTGAGCGTGCAGCGTGGACTTTTGCGAGCGCTGTTTGCGGCCTTGACTCTGAAAGAGTTCGCTGCTGCAGCTGCCGCTCCTGCTGATGCCGCGTGCCTGCCAAGAGGAGGCCGTCATGGCTACGGAGCGAACCCGCTCGAGAACGGCGGCTTGCGCCCACACCGGCCTCCAGCGAAACTGGGGCGCGTGTCTCGCCGCGCGCAGGGCGGCCGCGACTCGCAGCGCGCGGGCGGGGCTCGAATGCGGGCGGTAGCTCCACGCAGGAGCGCAGGTCCTCGACAAGCTCCCAGGCCACCGCGGGTGGCTCGTGTCGCACAAGAGCCTCCGCGGAATACAGGTGGCGCGCGTCCATTTTGGGCAGTGCGCCAAAGACGCGGAGAGCCACCGTGAGGTTCTTGATGCGTGCTGCCTTGGTCTTGGGGTCGAGGCTGACGCCACGGTAGAAGAGCTCTTTGATCGGCTGCCCGCCAGCCTGCACGAAGAGTTTCTCCACGACCGGGTGCTTGGCCGCAGACGCTGTGGCCGCACCGCTCTGGGCGTCCAGCGTTCGTGCCACCTCCGAGAGAAGGATTCCATCGCTCAGAATGGCAGCCACAGCGTCCACTGCGCGCACGGACCGCGTGGTGGACGCCGGTGCATGAACGGCAACACCGACCTTCTCAAGGCGCCTCAGGACGCGTGGGAGCAAGACCGGATGCAAGAGCCAGTCGAAGCTCTGGAGGTAGCTCGCACTGAGCCCCGTGGCCTCCTTGCGGAGCCGCCGCAACAGCGACAGTACCGCGCCCGCGTTCGTCGGCTCGAGGCCGTCCTGCGCCGCGAACTCGCGCGAATCCTCCGCGTCCACCGTGCTCGGGCGCTGCCGCCGACGTGATCCCGACGCCGACCGGCTGCGCTGCCCGGATGAGGGCCCGGATCGCACCGAAGCAGAAGACTTTCGGCGGGGGAGTGCCACCGGGGCCGGTGGCACCGCATGGGCCTCCACGGCCACGGAAGCGTTCCAGTGCGGCCGGGACGCTCTTTCACGGGCTGCTGCCGCCGCCGTCGCCGGCGGTGGCGGTGGCGGAGGTGGAGGTGGAGGCGGCAACCGCGCCGCAGCAGAGGGCTTGCGACGTAGCAAACGTAGGGCAGCCGGCGGCGCCGTAGCCGAAGCCTGTTTTGCGTGCGAAACTCGCGGCGGCGGTGTCGCCGCCTGAAAGGCGCGCAGAATTGCGAGCACTATCTCGCGTACGTCGCCGTCATAGGCGTAGGCCGCCAAGCGCGCGGGGTCTCTGCATCCCTTGCACGCGCGCGCAACCTTGGGCTCGAGCCCAGCCGCGACGCGCAGCGCCGCGCTCAGATTCGCCACAGCGTCTTGCTCGCGGTATACCGGGTCGACCACGTCGAGCCTTACGCCGGGCTTGGCCACGCTGGCCAGCGCGCAAAGCACCACGCCGTCGTACAGGTCCTCCAGGCCGTCCACCAGCAGCGCGCCCGGCGCGCGCCGCCCCTGGCTGTTCACCCAGTGCACGAGCACCGCGCCCGACGCCGGGCCCGCCATCGCGCCGCGCCGCCGCGCGCCGCCGCGCGCCGCCGCGCCGCCCGGGCACGAGCGCGAGCGCAAGCGCGATTGTTCAAGCTCAAGCTCATCCAGGGCCATCATGATGGGCTTGGCAAAAACTCGGCGGCGGTTTGGCGCTCCCGGTGTTCCCCGCCTCCGGTCCGTTACGGCTGGGCGCGGCCACGGGCGGCACTGCACAACTTGAGGAGGGTGCGCGCGTGGAGAGCGCGGCGGCTGCGTTTTCTCGCTGCGCCTGCTGCGCTCCGACTCGGAGAGTCCGGCTCCGGCTGCAGCGCGCGGCTCTGGATCAAAGGGCCGAGCGAAGCCGCGCGCCGCTGCGCCGGGAGCTGTGCTGTGCTGCGCTGCGCTGCGCTGCGCTGCCTTGCGAGCGGCGGGGCGCGAGACGCCACCATGGGCGAGGGCGGTGCCATGTCCGCAGCGGAGCGGCAGCAGGCGCTGCAAAAGCGGCACGTGCAGGACGTGGGGCGCATCCTGCTGGACGTGGAGGCGGACTTTGGCAAGTTGCGCGAGGCCGTGCGCAGCGGCGAGCAGGCGCACGATGCGCTGGAGAGCATCATCCGCAAGGCGGAGCAGGACCTGCGACAGAAGGCAGACCTCATCCTATCCAGCACGCTCAATGCCAAGGCGGCGTCGCTCCCGCTGGGTAGCTTACAGGGACAGACGCGCTCGTCCACGGCCGGAGCTGGCGCTGGCGCTGGCGCTGGCGCTAGCGCTAGCGCTGGCGCTGGCACGCCAACCGCTCGAGCCAGCCCTCGCAGGCCGAGGCGGGGTCTGCGCACACAGAGTGCGGCGTCAAGCAAGCATGGCGCCGGCGCCTCAGCGGCCGACATTGACAAGCTGCTTCAGGGCTTCCGCCAGCAGCGCGACGAGCAGCAGCAGCAGCAGCAAGCCTCGCCACGCCGGCGCGGACGTGCGCAGGGAGGCGCAGCTTCTGCCACGGGCAAAGAACGCGTGCTGGGTTCAAGTCTCGCGCGACGCGCAAAGATACGCGCCGAGGCCGAGATCAGTACCGCCGAGGCTGCCAGCGGCGAGCTCGCAGAGACCTTCAAGCACGATACCGCGCACCTTTACAAGCAGAGCCAGCAGGCCGTCCGACCCCGAATCGCCATGGCTTGCGAGACGGACGCCCTGGGCGCCAACATCAGACTTGACGTCGATGAGGCGCTCCTGGCTGCCGCTGATAGCAATGGTGACGCGAGTATGCCGCCGGGCCCCTCCTCGCATGCCGCCTTGCACCGGCCGGGGGCGCCATCGCCGCAAAGCCCCGAACGTAGCAGCAGTAGTGGCAGTGGCAGTGGCAGTGGCAGCAAGGCCAATACCAACCAGAGTGAGGAGCGACGTGGACAGAATGGCCCGGAACAGGAGAGCCTCGGCGACAGCGTCCTGCGTCTGTACGAGTATGAAAGCAAGATGCGGGCCCACGGGTTGTACGTCTTCACCATCCGTAATGGTGCGACACTGACGCGGTCTGGCGGCTTCCTCTCCTTTCGTCGCGCCTATGAGGCGGATTGGGGCGCCATCAGCCAGCTCGTGGGCATGGTAGAGCGCGTTATGGCCAAATACGCGGTGGAGGTAGCCTTCATGGACGGCGGCAAGCTGGCAAAACTCGCCAAGGGCCAGATTTCAAGGCACAGCGATGAGGAGCTACTGCGTTGCGTTTGCAACGAGGACCAGGTCCGCAGCACCGTGCAACTGCCCGGGCGCGCCTTTACAACCGGGACGCCCGAGTCTGAGGGCCTCGCGGCCTCGGCCATCCAGGCTGCCTATCGCGGCCGCATGCAACGGCGCAACTACGAGGAGCATCAGCGGCTGAACCGCGCGGCAGAGCAAATCTCGCGGCTGGTCCGCGTGTGCGCACAACAGAACCGCGCCAACCGACTACTCGCGCGGCGGCGCGCCAACGAGGACGCCGTCTTTCAGGCGCTGCAGCGCAAGTTCGCCGCTGAATGGCCCTCAATGAGCAAGGGCAAGCGCATCGTCGTGCACGTGCCCTCGCTCTCACACGCTGAGCACCTCCGACTGCCCGTGGACCGCTTTGGCATTGCGCAGAACATGCAGCTGAGCAGGGTGTGCGACCTGGCGCTGCGCGATGTGGATGTCGTGTACGTGAGCCCGTTCCCGCTGCCCACCGAGGTGCGAACGTACTATGAGAAGCTGTTGCACCTGCGCGGCATCGCCAACGTGGCGGGCCGCCTGCACTTTGTCGTGCCGGAGAACGCGCATCGCTTCCCGGAGCACTCCTCGCTATCGGCGGTGTTGCGGTACTCGCCCAAGGCGCTTTCGCGCATCCGCGCGCTGACGGCCGGTAAGGAGGCCTTTATCATGCCGGGCCACGTGGGCGAGGAGGACCGCTCTTTGGCACTGGCGCTCGGGCTGCCCCTCTTCGCGCCCGAGCCGGACCTCGTGGCGCTGCTTGGGAGCAAGGCTGGCGCCAAGCAGGTCTTCGCGGAGGCCGAAGTGAACGTGCCAATCGGCGCGCACGACCTCTTCGAGGAGGCCGAGCTGTGCGGGACGCTGGCAAAGCTCGTGGCGGCCAATCTCGACGTGGAGCATTGGCTGCTCAAGGTTGACGATCAGGTCGCGGGTCGCGGCATCGCGCTGCTGGACATGTCCAAGTTTGCCGTGGTGCAGCGGGTGCGCGTCGACCGCGCCCAGCAGACCGCCAAGAGCCGCGTCGGTAAGGCGTATTGGAGCCGCGGCGACGTGCAGGAGCGCGCGCGCCAGAAGCTGGAGCAGGGCTTTGCGCAAGAACTGCGCCAGCGCGCTGAACTGCAGTGCCCGGCCATTTACCCGACGTGGGCCGCCTTCCTCGCGGCATTTACGCGCGTCGGCGGTGTTATCGAGGCGGTGCCAGAAAGCATCGTGAGCAGCGTGTCGGTGAGCTTGTTTCTGGAGCCCGGTGGCGTGACGCGCCTGCTGTGCGCGCAGGACAAACTGCACTCGCGGCAATGGGCGTGGCGGTCCGTGGGCTGCGTCTTTCCGCAGACACAGGTCCCCCACGCCGCGCTGCGAAGCGCCTCGTACGCCATTGCCAAAGCCCTGCACCATCGGGGCGTCATTGGCCACGTTGCCGTAGACTTTGTCGCCTTCATGGACACCAGCGTGCAGGCGCTCCGTCTGTGGGCGCTCGGGCTGGAGCTGCGCATGACGCAGGCGCTCGCTTCCTTCCGCTTCTTCGACTTCCTCCTCGGCGGGTACCTCGAGGACAACACCGGTGTTTACAAGGTACCAGTGGAGGCGCCGAAGGCCCCAACGCCGGCGGAAGACGCCGATGAGGACGACGAGCGCAAACGTGACGATGAGCAGAGTGGCACCGGTCTCTCGCCGGCGATCTCGCGCGAGATGCAGACCCGCGCCTTCGTTGCGATTTCGCCGCTCCACCACCCGAACCTCGCGTCCATGTCGTACCCGCACTACTTCAACGCGTGCAGGCGGCATGGTATCAGTTTCGACCTACGCAGCGCGCGCGGCGTGGCTTTTGAGCTTGCCGACGGGCTCTCGGCCGGCGTCTTGGGCGCCCTCAGCATCCATGAGGACACCTCGCAGGCCGCCGTTCAGCTGCATCGCAGCTTCAACTTCATTCACCGCTTCGCTGGTGCCTACGTCCAGGCGGCCGCGGACGCCCAGGACTACGACGGTACGTGCACCTTTACAGACGCCTTGGCCGTGTCGAAGCGGCTCACCGCTGACATTGAGGAGCGCTATCGTGCGGACCTTGCGCGCCAGCGTGCCCTGGAACAGGCCCAGCGCCGCATCGCTGCCAAGCAAAAACACCAGGACCGCGTGCAGGGAAAGCAGCGACCTCCTCTCAAGCCTGGTGCGCCTGGCGCCTCCTCGTCTCTGCATTCGCAGCTTGGGTCAGATCATCCTTGAAAATCAGATTGGCTCCGTCTTTGAAAATCAAATTGATCCAAGTTGTGCTCTGATGAGGGACTCCGTGCGAGAGACAGGCCAGAGGCAGTCAAAAGGTTCTCATTTTAGGCGCACTCCGGCAGGAGGAGGCCGCGCGCATCCATGGCGAGCTTGCGCAGGTCCTCGAGGAGGGCGGCGGTGCTAGCATGATCCATGGCGACCTTGCCAATGTCGTACGCGAGCTTGAGGCCGAGGTCCTGCACCATCTTGTCGCACGCCTCCTCGTTGTCGCAGCAGAGCGCACCCACGGCGATCGGGTGGCGGCCGGTGCACTTGCCGAGGCAGACCGGGCCAACACCTTCGCCACCGGCCGCGCACTTGGGGTAACAGATGCCAAGTTGAGCGTCCTCGGCGTCCGTGCAGGGCGCAACATGCATGCCCTTGACGCGCTCCGTCGCGGAGCGCCAGCACACGCCCTTGTAGCTGCCCAGCGAGTTAAGGTTGGTCAGGACGTGGTCCACCGCCGACGTGCGCTGCTCCGCAGCCTCGTTCATGGCCGCGGCGCCGCCCATCTTGATGTAGATGTCCAGCTTGTGCGTCACCGGGTCACTACCCAGGCGGCGCTCGAAGCCGTAGTCCTGGCAGCGGCCCTGGACCACCTGCGCAGCGGCGTGGCACGGGTTAAGCACGTCCAAGCCGGACACCTGGCGAACCACCTCCTCGGCGCCCTCGTAGCAGAGCTTGATCTCCGCGGTGCATTCGTTCGTCGGCACCCACGCGAAGGTCGCCTCCTCGCTGCCGCGCACGGCGGCGGCCGCGATCTCCGGCACGGCCGCCAGCACCGCAACAGCGGCAAGCGCTGCCACCTTCATCATCACCATCCTGTTCTGCTCTACGGCTACGAGAGACTAATCACTAAGCTAGCTGCCGCTCCCAGTGCCCGCGCGCTCCTCCGTCAGTTCCCGGTCTGTCTTCCTGTCTGCCTGTCTGCCAGCCTCGCCTTCTCCTCCTCGCGCAAGTTCTTCGCGCCGTCCGCCAGCCCGCAGAAGGCGGCCGCCACCGCGAACCGGCGCCATCACCAGTCGGCGCTGGGCCACCGCGCCGGCCGCCGCCGAGGCGCCTGCGCGAGAGCACTCACCGTCCAAGCCGTCGCGTTGCTCGCCTGCCTGCCTGCCTGCGCGAGCGACGAGCGATGGGGAGGAGCGATTGATTGGAGATTGTTGCCGGCGACGATTTCCGGGACGGGATCCTGCGCCTCGCCTGGAAATCGCGCCCCGAGGATTCCGGCGCGCGCGGGCGCCGCACAAGGCGCGCCCGTTTTGAACGGCGCGGCGCGTCCGAAACTCGCGTTCAAAAACTCGTCGTTTGAATCGACCCGGACGCGGAGCCGCCACTGGCAACCAGCTCCGCCGCAAGCCCGGCAGACAAACTTCGCGCGGGGCGCGGCGGCGCGGCGGCGCGGCGGCGCGGCGACCCGTGCGCGGAACGCGGCGCCCCCCTCCCTCGCGCGCTCGGCGCGATGGAGCAGGGCGCGATGGAGCACGTGGAGCTCCTTGACGTGGAGGGGCTCGACATGACGGCGGAGGAGCAGCTGCTGCTCGAGGCCGTGGAGGCCGTGGACACGTGGGCCGACGGCGACGGCGCCGATGGCGAGAGGTACGACGAAGTCAAGGCCGCGGAGGCCGAGGAGACGGATTGGCAAGCCGCAGTAAACAATGAGCACGGAAAGCTTTCTGCATCAGGACAAGAAGGGCGGGAGGGAGATGCTGCCGCGGCCGCGAAGCAGCCCAAGGCAGAGGATGAAGAGAAGGAGGCAGGAAATGGGGAGGACGAGGCCTTGCACGCGCTCGAACCTGCCACCCGGATTGTCTTGCGTGAGGAGGCGGCGACGCCCGCGGAAGGCGACGCCTGGGAGCTGCCTGCTGCGGCGCTGCGTGCGCTCCGGGACGCTGGCGCAGAGGCCGACGCGCCCGTGCATGACCCAGCGCTGCTCGAGGCGGCCGCCGCCAAGCTTGCGCCAAGCGAAGAGCAGGCGGAGAGCGGGGTCCGTGCGTACATTGACGGGCCGCTCCGCTGGCGCCTGCGCGGTGCCGAGGTCCTGGAGAAGGCCGCTAAAAAGGGTGGCGTTGCGCCGATGGACGCGGGCTCGCTTCTACAGGAGTTTGACAAGGGTGCGGTGCCTCTGCGCGCCGTGCCTGAGGTACGCGAGCTGCGCGAAAACCTGCGTGCGTACCAGAAGTGGGTGCGAAGGTATCGCACCGTGCTCCCGTCTCTGCGCGCCACGCGCACCGGCCGGCGCAGCGCGGCGCAACACCGCCAGCCTGCGGCGGGGCGCCTGTCATGGGACGCCTTTCAGGAGATGCGCACGCAGGCGTCGGAGGGCTTCCCGCTCATCGGGGGCGAGCACGTGGCGAATCTGGCGTCGACGGCCGCGCTGGCCCATGGTCTGCGCGATGGCATCCGCGACCTTCTGGCGCGCGCGAGGGGAGACGCGGACGGCTCGGCACGCCCTACCTCGCGCATCCTGGAGCAGTGCGAGCAGGACATCGAACAGCGGTGCATCGCGCTCGAGGGCCTGCCGATCCTGGTGCCCGGCGCCGAGGAGGTCTGGCAGCTTCGCGACATGCGTGCCTGGCGGCAGCAGGCGCGGCGCGGGCTGCTGCATTCCGGCTCAAGGGTCCTCGTGACCGGCACGGACGAGGCAGATACCGACGTGGACACCGTGCGCGCTAAGCTGACCTGGGTCGACCCGGCCGAGCTCACCCTGGAAGAGCTGCACGACCTGCGGGACCAGGGTCGCGCCTGCGGCGTGCCGCAGCTGCTCGATAAGGCTGACGCGGACCCAGTCGCCTCGAGCACCTGCGTTGAGGAGGCCATTCTCGCCGGGCGCGTACTGGAGCTGCTAGAGCTCGCCGAGGCGCGGTGCGCGAGGTACGTGGATGCCATCACCAGGGTAGCCGCCTCCTTGCGCACCAAGGTGGCGGGCGATCTCGACCCCCCGGCGCTGAACCAGGCTGTGACCGACGCGGCGGTCGCTCTCCGGGGCGCTTTGGAAGAGGACGAGGATGCCGCGGCCGGCGTCTGGATTCCAGAGCGGAGCCAGGCGTGGGTCCTGCTGGCATGCTGCGAGTGGCATCTGGCCTCCACGGATAAGCTAAAGGAGGTGGAGCCGGTCCTACACGGCTGCCTGCGCGAGACCACGCAGGGCGCGCCGCGCAGGGACGTTGGCCTTGCGTTGGAGCAGCTGCACGGCGTCCTCCAGGACGGCGAGCGCGTGGGGCTGGCGGATGCCAGCGGGTCCGGCGGCAAGCAAGCAAGCGCCAAGCCGAGCGGGGCCGGGGCCGGGCCCGAGGCGCCGCAAGACGAGGAGCTCGCAGATGCGCTTTCCAACCGCGACGCCGTCGCCGCGGCGCGTGGCTGCGCCGAGGCGGTCGTGGATCGCTACCGGGCGGCGCAGACGCTGTGGAACCGGGTGGACACCAAGCTGGCCTCCGAGGTGGAGCGCTGGCGGCGAGGCCTCGTGGGCCGGCTCGTGGAAATTGACTACGACGGCCAATGGTACTTGGCTCGCGTCGCCGCCTACAAGAACCTGGACAGGCTGCACTTTGTAACGTACGCGACTGGCGAGGTAGAGTCGATCCTTTTCCAGTGGGATGGCGAGGCGCTCTCGCCGGACGGCAAGGATCACATCGCATGGCGCGAGGCAGCACCGTCCACCACCTTTTCGCCGTCAGCGGAGCAGCAGAAGGGCTTCGAGAAGCAGATCCGCGCGATGACGCGCGTGCTCGACAACAGCCGCTCGCGGGGACGACGCGGCGAGGCGCCGCCGGAGGCGGCCGACAGCCCAGAAGACGCCACTGCCGCCCGTGCGGACACCTTTGACCGTGAGAGCGACGATGGCGCGCCGGCGTCCTCCTTTGCGAACCTCATTGTGGGCAACTTCATCAAGGTGGAGGGGGAGCCAGGGCAATTCTGGCTTGGCAAGGTCCGCGCCTTCGACCGCGAGCGCGATCTGCACTGTGTGCACTACACGGACAATCGTGTCGAGTACATGCACCTCTTCGAGGATGGCGCGGCGCGTTCCCGGGACGGCTCCGAAAGCTTTGCCTGGGTGAGCACCGCAGAGACTTTTCACGTGAACGAGGACGAGCCCATTCCGGCGGTGGACGAAGAAGACGCTTCCGCGTACGGCTCGGGTGACGATGAGGACGAGTCCTCCTCCGATGGAGCCATTGTCCACGAGGAGGACGAGGAGTACATGGAGGACCCTGCCTCGGGCAAGCGCAGGCGACGCCCTTCCGCGACGGACGGGCCGGCCGGCAGACAGAAGAAGCCGCGCAAGGAGAAGAAGGAGAAGAAAGAAAAGAAGGAGAAGAAGAAGGAGAAGAAGAAGAAGCGAGACAAGGACAGAAAGGAGAAGAAGGAGAAGCGGCGCGCGCGGGGCCGCAAGATCATCAAGGCAAGCGTGACTGCGACTCCGGCCGCCAAGACACAGGATTGGCTTGCGGCCGTCCCGCGCGCTAGCGATCCAGCTGCGCAGGATGAGGCCCTCGTGAGGAAGCGCAAGCTCGCGCGTAAGGTGGTCAAGCGCATCCTGGAAGGCGGCTCCAGCGCGGACGCTTCGGCCGAGGCTGCGGGGACCGGCACGCCCCAGGTCAGCATGCTGGCCTCAGAGGTGGAGGCGGCAATCTTCAGCGAATGCAAATTCTTCTACTGGGACGAGGCTGCAGCGCGGTGGCGCAGCCGAGAGGGGGCCGGTTTCGACTATGGTCAGAGGGTGCGGTCTATCTGCACGAACTTGAAGCAGAACTTGCCGCTCTTGCGCTCGTTGCTGGACCGCAAGCTGACGCCAACCGCGCTGGCGCAGATGCGCACCGCAGACCTGGCAGGCGATCAGTTCAGGAAGAAGGTGGAGCGCGAGCTGCAAGAGGTGCGGCAGTCGACCGTCCTGGTACCCACCGACGTGGCGGCGCAGCAGCAGCAGCAGCAGCAACAACAACAAGAAGCACCGCAACAACTTCAGGAACAGAAGCAGCAGCAACAGCAGCAGAAAGCGAACGCACAAGACAGGACGAACAAAGGCACGAGGCCATCCGCTGGGGATGCGGGCAAGCCTGCCGTGCACCCGATCGACGCCAAGATCGCCGAGGCGCGCGCCAAGGCGGAGGCGGAAGCGCTGGCGTTGGCCAAGGCGCGGGCACAGGCAGACGCCAAGGCGAAGGAGCTCAAGGAGCGCGCCGCCGCGGCCGAGTCGAACCAAGAACCGCTTCCGTCGCTGCGCGACGTCCTGCGCGACGAAGGTGAAACAGAGGATAACGGGGCGGAGGCGGAGGGTGAGACGCGCCCGGAGAAGAAGCTCCAGCGGCGCTCGTGGCAGGGGCGATTTCGGCACGAGCGCGCCGTGCTGACGCTGCGGCCAGAGTCGATCGTGTATGGGCCGGGGATCCCGGCAGCCAAGCGGCTGTTGGGCAGCGCGACGCTTAGCCTGCTGGGCCCGCAGGGCCAGACGCTCCGTCTGAATGGCCACGTGCGGCCCGACAAGGCGCTTGGTTACTTGCAGACGGTCGCGACGCACCCGCAGTCCTCGCGCCAATACGTGGTGGCCGAGATGATGGCCGGCGCGGGGCGCGAGGAGGCCAAGGCGGCGTGGAGGGACCTGGAAAAATCGGACCGTGTGGGTGTCATTGAGCTGAGCGATGGCGCCCTCGTGTACCTGGTGCCGCCGCGCACCGTGACGCAATTCCCTCAGGCGCGCGCCTTCGTGCGCAGCACCAAGCTTGGCGCCGCTATTCTGGTCGTCAAGCCCGCCAGTCTCCCAGATCTGCGGGCGCGCCTTGCGTGCGCCCCGCTCGAGAGCGAACAGAATCCCAAAGACTATGAGCCGCCCAGCTACCTCAAGGCGGCCGAAGCGGAGACCGCCGCAGGGGGCACGCCTGGAACGAGCCAAGCTACCAACGGTGGGGCTCCTACTCGTGCTCCCTTTGCGAGTGGTGCTCCTGCTGCCGCACCAGCAACAGCACCAGCATCGGCACCAGCTGCTAGTGCCACTGCTAATGCTGCCGTCGCCGCTGATGCGGCCAAGCCGTCCCTTGGTGGCCTGCAGAACTTGCTCAGCTCCATTCGGCGGTCGAGCGAGGCACGCAAGGCGACACCCGGACCAAGCGTGCCCGTGCCACCGCCTCGGACGCCCTCGGAGGCGGAGCGGAATTTCGTTGCTCAGACGGCTTCGTACTGCGTGCAGAACAACGCTTCGGATGGACCAAGCGCGTTCAACCTCCTGGCACATCGCTTGAACCAGTACCCGTTCGCCCAATACGAGCACCCGGACCACCAGCTGTTTCTGCACTACCTGCAGTACTACTCTGGCAGCGCGCAGGCGCCGCCGTACTGATGAAAGGTGCATGATTCACAAAGGTTCCCACCACCACCAACACCAACAACAACAACAACAAAAAAAGCTAACTTTGGCATCTTCTTCGACGTTCATTACTCTGCTGCTTCAAGTTCATTGCATCCCTATTTACTGCACACGTGACGATGGCTGGCTCGCCCGCTCAGTCGGAGTTGCCAATGAGCTCCTTGAGCCACTCGCCACGAATCCCGTTCTCGACAAGGTCGTCGAGCTCCTCGCGCACCTTGTCCGGGTCGGAGCCGCCGAGCTCACAGTAGTACTTGAGCTTGGGCTCGGTGCCACTCATGCGGAGCGTGGCGACGCAGCCATTTTCAAAGGTGAAGGTGAGCATGGAGGAGGAGGAGGAGACCGGGAGCACCGGCATGTTGTCCGGCTGCGAAGAGTCGAAGCCGGGCGCGAGGAGGTCGCGCACGTGCTTGACCTTGTACTTGCCACAGGTCTTGACATAGTCGCCGTTGGTGCCGAGCGAGGCGAACACGCGCTTGTTGGCCTCGATGTCACGGCTGAGCACGTAACCGTTGTTCGTGATGAAAAAGCCGTACTTTTGCTGGAGCGCCAGCAGGTGGTCGGCGCAGGTCTTGCCCTCCTTGTGCAACTGAACGGCCATCTCGGTGAAGACAGAGATGGCAGAGATGCCGTCCTTGTCCGGGACCATGTCGCCGACGCAGAAGCCGATGGCCTCCTCGAAGCCAAAGAGCACGTCGTAGCCCTCCTCGCGGAGCTTGAGCGTCTGGTTGCCAATCCACTTGAAACCCGTGAGCGTCTCGTCGAAGCGGAAGCCCTCGGCCTCGCCGATGGCGCGCAGCATCTTGGACGAGACGGTCGAGGCCACCATGGCAACCCCCTTGCTCGCGCGCGCGCGCTTGGCCTTGCCCTCGGCGGCGGCGGCGTCGTCGCCGCCGGCGCCGTTCGCGTCCTCCGTCTCGGCGGCCGCGGTGGCCTTTTGCTTCTGGTAGCAGGACCACTCCCAGGCGCCGAGGAGCGCGCCGATTTCGTTGCCGGTGAAGACGCGCCATCCAGAGCCATCGGACTTCTTCTCGGCCACGGCGAGACGGTCCGCATCCGGGTCGTTGGCCAAAATGAGCGTGCAGCCTTCCTGGTCGGCCGCCTCGATGGCCGGGTCGAGCGCGCCCTTCTCCTCCGGGTTCGGGAAGGGTGTGGTGGGGAAGTCCGGGTCCGGCTCCACCTGGGCGGCCACCGGCGTGAAGGGCGGCAGGCCAAAGGTGGCGAAGCTCTGCTTGGCCCAGCGGTGGCCCACGCCGTGCATGGCCGAGTACGCGACCTTGAGCTCGGAGCCCGCGTTGTCGGCCTTGTGGCGGCACAGCTTCTCGGCCAGCGCCGCGTAGTACGCCTCGGTAACCTCGTCAAGAACGTCGAGCGCGCCCTTCTCCAGAACGGACTCGAGCGTGGCCGTGCCGGCCTCCTTGGACCAGGGCTCCAGGTTCGCCTCGATGCACTCTGCGATGCCCACGTCGTGCGGCGAGAGGAGCTGCACGGCGTTCTCCCAGTAGATCTTGATGCCGCCGTCCGGGCGCGGGTTGTGGCTGCACGTCTCCATGATGCCGGCCGCCGCACCGTACTTGGCCACCGCGAACGGCACGAAGGGCGTCGCCACGATCTCGCGCAGCAGGTACACCTTGACGCCGCGCGCCTGGCAGACCGCAGTCATAATGGCCGCGAAGCCGCGCGACGTGAGCGAGCCACGCTGCCGGTGATCGAAGCCGATCACCACGCCGCGCTCCTTGACCGCCGCCTCGCCCAGCTGCTTCTCCAGGTACGCCAGCAGGCCCTGCACGGTCTGCAGCGCCACCAGGTCGTTCACGCGCGTCGTGCCGGGGCCCATCTCGCCGCGCAGGCCGGCCGTCCCGAACGCCACGCGCGACCCGAAGGCCTCGAGCAGGCCGGCCTCGTCATTCTCCGCAATGAGCCGCTCCACCGCAGCGCGCGTCTCCTCGTTCGGGTCCCACGACACCCACTGCACCGCCGCCGCGCGCGCCTCCGTCATGCTGCCGCTCGCGCGCTCGCGCACTCGCTCCGGGCCTAGCTTCGCTCGCTGCCTCCTCAGGCTGCGCCGCGATCCTGATTCCCGTTTTGCTCGGAGTCGCCGGCTGCCGGGCGAGAATGGCGAGACGAGACTCACCAGAGGACAGGACATGACTCAGTGACTCACCATCACTGTCTGTCCGAGTCGCGTCACTGCAGTCTGCAACTTGGACTTGAAGGACTCCGAGATCCAGGCTCCGAGTCACAGCGCCGCGCAGCGGGATCGACATCGAACGAACGCCGCACGAAGCAAGCGAAGCAAGCGCAGGGGGAATCGCCGCCGGCGGCCCGGGGCA
Organism: Thraustochytrium sp. TN22; assembly: GCA_013306675.1. Classification (NCBI taxonomy): domain Eukaryota; class Bigyra; order Thraustochytrida; family Thraustochytriidae; genus Thraustochytrium; species Thraustochytrium sp. TN22. The sequence goes on along the minus strand of JABLUY010000118.1, from coordinate 78,741 downwards.
CCCGTGGAAGGAGTGGAATGCGTGGAACCAGTGGATGGTGCTCGCTGTGCTGCGCTGCACGATCGACCTCCGCAGCCTCCGCGGCCCGGGCGGCGCAGGCGCACAAGACTGTCGCTGACTCACTCGCCTCGGTCAAGACTCGCAAAGAAGGCCCGGGCCGTGGCACCGGCCTGGCAGCCGTGGCGGGCCCGGGCGACCGGGCCTTCTGTGGCCACGGGCGGCGCGCGACGAGAACTGGCAAATGTACCGTGCTCCCCATGGGGCGGAAGACCGTCGCCCCATCCTCCACCATGGCCACTCGTCAGCTGCTGCTCGTCCGTCAGCTAGCTGTCCAGCGCGTGCCCCTCCGACGGAAACTGTTGGTTGCGCCAGGTCTGCTGCACGCGTGCTCGGACTACACGAGGGAGGCGGGCCCGGCGCCGGGCTCGCGCCACGCCGGGCCTCCGCCGCGGCACTGGCATGCATGCGCCACGGCCCCGAATCCGTGAACGGCTCAATTGTCACGTCAGTCCGAGTCGATTCATGGATGCGAGTGGTTCGCTTTTCGGGGGAGAACCTTTAGCTCAACGCGAGGGCGCGCAGCGCAAGGCGCGCAGGCGCGATGCTGCGCGCACGAAGCCTGCGGTCTTGGGCGCAGGACTACAGCATCGAGGTCGCGCCGAGCCCGCACGGACGACGCGAGAGCAGCAAGGCCGAGCCGCGCAAGTCGTCGAGCAGAGCGGACCCGAGACGCGCGACCTCGCGCAGACAAGCCGGCCTAGAGCAACAGCAACTGGAACAACAACAGGAGCGCGGACGCGAGCGTCGGTTCAAGGCCGGTGAGCGCGTCGAGGCGCGTCAGGGACCCAACGCATGGCGCGCAGCCACCGTGAGCCGGTGGAACCCCAACGGGACCTATGATATCGTCTTCGAGGCCATGACAGAGGCCGGCGACGGCCCGCTGCAGCAGTCTGACGTGCCCGACAGCATGATTCGCCCGCGCTCGGGTGCGCCCGAAGACCGCGCGGCGCGGGCGGACAAGCTCGTGCAGGCATTGAAGGCCTGCGCCGAGGGCGTCTTTGGTTCGCAGGGTGCTGGTTTCGAGGAGCCCGAGCGTCGCGCATTCTACATGTTCCTCGCGCAGCTCGGCACAGCGCTCAGCAAGCGCGGCGGGCCCTTTAAGAAGCCCCCCCCGCCGCCCGGTGCCCCGCCCACCACCGGCCCGCAAGCGAAGCGAAACCAGTCGCCCCCGCCGCAAGGGCGGCCCACGGTGCTGGCCAAGCCGCCGCCGCGCGACGGCGAGCAGAGGGACGCAACGCAGATCGAGGGGGACCAGGCGGAGCAGAAGACAGCGCCGACGGCCGACTTGCAGACGGAGAAGGCTCCGCCTCCCAGAGGCCGGCCCACCTTCCTCGGCAAGCCGCCCCCAAAGCGCGCGTCGGCAGCGGGGGACCCCGCGCAAGAAGTCGCTCCTGCGACGAGACAAGCCGGGGCTTCCGCGAGAGACGGACCGGCGGACGAGGAGATGGACTCGATCAAAGGCAGCATAGATCCTGCTTCATGGGCGGCTAAAAGACTTCGGGTCGGCTTCGAGGTGAAGCCCGCGGAACGAAATGGACGCTGGGACCTTGTGCGGTTGGACCTGGCTGCGCCGCCAGCGTCAGAGCTCTTCGTGAGCGGCCATGGTGTGATCTCGCTGCAGCCGTCGATCCGCGGCCGGAGCGCGGCGGTGCTCGCCAAGACCGGGCTCGACGCCATCCTCCGCGTACGTGTAGGTGGTCCACTCGGGCCCGTGGTGCTGCGATCGACAATCTCGCGCGGCGAGGCCAGCGCGCCGCGCGCCGTGGCCGCGCGGGCGCACTTTGTATGCGCCGAGCACGACATGGACCTCTTGCGGCCGTGCATGCGGCAAATGGCAACGACACGCGCGCGTATTAGCTTCACGCCGGCTTTCGACGACTGCTGTCGCGAGGTGATGCGGCACGCGAGCGTCATCATCGTGCTCCTGACGCCCGGCAGTGACGCGGACATGAACGTCCCGCAGCAGGTCGACTTCGCGCTGAGAGAGGCAAGCGAGAAGGTCTACGTGTGGACTGCTGGCGACGGCGTGCCAGCCGGCTCGCTGGGGACCAAGCTGCTTGCCACCTTGCCGAGCGACCGCTTCGAGATTGTGCAGCCGAGCGCCTCTGCGGTGACGGGTTGCGCCGACGACGCGGCGCCGGGGATGGCGTCATGGTGGCGGCCGCGCGTCGCGAGCGCCACTGCGCTGCTCGAGTCCGTGGCCGCTCCGCGCTGCCTTCTGGTTCTCCCTGCCTTGACGCCCACGTCGCGAGCCGGCTGGGCTGAGCCGTCGAGCTCCGCGTCGCCGCGCGCCGCGCCAGAAAGTGGCCTCGCTACGCTTCTGGCTGCCGCGGAGATTGCGCGCGCGCGGCGCGCACAGGAGGGCACGGTCGCTTGCACGGTGCTGCAACTCGGGAGAGATGGACCATTCGGGCCGTGCGCGCAGCAGCGGGCCTGTGAGGTGGCGACCACAGACTTCGAGACCCACGTCCTCCCGGCGCAGCGCGTCTTGCTCTCCCTGCTGAGCGTCATGGTCCAGCGCTCGCCCGGAGAGGCAGGGCTCTGCGAGCTGCCGAGCGCGTGCGCCTGGCCGGGGCTGCACGGGCTGACGCCCTTCGAGGCGGTTCTGTACGTGCGCGCGTGGCTCGACGGCGCACTAATTCCGGAGAAGAAGGCGGCAACCGGCGCCGCTGGGGTGGACGCCGACGTGCTGGCGGCCGTCGAGGTGGCCATGACCACAGCGAACACCTCACAGCCGAGCCGCTGGCTCGCCGCGAAGCTTGGGGCTGGCGCAGCGGTCCTGTGACCTATGAGAATGTTCTATAACTATGCCTGGCTTCGATTCGGGCTGTTGGCTTGCTCGCCCTCCGCGTCGCAGCACGGGCCGAGCGCCGTCTGCGCGGCCGCCACCGCTGGCGAGGCGCCTGCGAGGTCGGCCTCGGCCTGCGTGGTCCGCTGGAAATCGCTTTTCACGGCCAGTTCGTACAGCGCCCGCGTCTCCGCTGACGGCGGGTCGCGTACGAGGCGCAGCCTCCCGAGCAGCCTGCCGGCGCGCACGGCCTGCGCCATGGCCGGGGCGAAGCCTTCGTCGAAGGCCGCGTCCACCGCCGCGATGGCCTGTGCCTCCTCCTCCACGGCGCGGGACTCCGCCGCGATGCCCTCCTGCACGCCCACGGCGCGCAGCCGCCGCGCCAGCGCCTCCAGCTCGCGCGCGCCGCCGCCCTCCATGCTGCAGGCACGCACGCAGGGCAGGCAGGCGAGGCAAGGCAAGGCAAGGCAAGGCAGGCAGGCTTTGTGGTTTTGCCAAGCGAGCTGGCGTGAACCACCACCAAGCGCTTGCCATGGAACCCCGACTCGACGCCTACGCGAGAGACACGACCAGCTGATTGGCCTCACGTCTGCGCTGCGCTGCGCTGCGCTGCGAGGCGAGGCGAGGCGAGGCGAGGCGAGCAAGCACAGGTCCTGCTTGTCCTTTTCGCCCGACTTGTCCAGCGTCTCGCACTGCATTGACGCACCGTTGTTGTCGTCACTGCGCAAAGGGCCAACCAAGCGAGCCTGAGCAAGTGGGAGAGCTCGTCCGCGATGATGCTTGGCATTGCAAGCATGCTTCTGCAAGCTCGCTCGCGCGCTCGCTCGTGCCGAACAGCGACAAGACGCCGCTCCTCGTGCCGCGCCGCGGAGGCCGCGCAAGCCGCACGTTAGCTAGCTAGCTCTCTAGCAAGAGCTTGGCTTATCGCTGCGTCGCTCGCTCCCCGCGCGCAGCCAAAACCCAAACGCCCGCGCAGGGCGGCGGCGGCGAGGGCGGGCGCGCGGGCGAGAGCGGCGAGGCGGCGACCGCGCGGCTGCGTAGCTGCGCGAGGGCGCGCCCGCGGCCGCGCCCGCGGTGTACGAGCGGCGAGGCCAGCCGTAGGCAAGATGAGCGCGATGGAGGAGGACGCTGCAGCGGTGGCGCCGACGTCGCCGCAGGCAGCGCAGGCGGCGGCGGCGGCGGCGGCGGCGGCGGCGGCGGCGGCGGCGGATGCGAACACGATGGACGAGCGCGTGCTCTTCACGCCGCTGTGCGGCGCGCACAACGAGGACCCGCTGGCGTACCTGCTGCAAATTGACGACACGCGCATCCTGCTGGACTGCGGGTGGAACGACAAGTTCGAGCCGAGCGTGCTGGAGCCGCTGCGCGCCGTGGTGCCGCTTGTGGATCTGGTGCTGGTGAGCTTCGCGGACTTGGAGCACATGGGCGCCCTGCCGTATGTGATGAGGGAGTTCAAATTTCGCGAGGACGTGAAGATCTACATGACGACGCCGACCAAGCAGCTGGGCCTGCAGTTCCTGTACGACGCGTATATCGCGCGCGCACGTGAGGGTCCGTTCGAGCTGTTCGACCTGGACGATGTGGATGCGATGGAGGCGCGCATCAAGGAGGTGGGCTACGAGTTTCCCATCACGGTGCGCGGCAAGTCAGTGAGCCCGATCGAGATCGACGCGCTGGCGGCCGGGCGGATCCTGGGTGGCGCGATGTGGCGCATCCGGCGCGAGCCGGACGTGATTCTGTACGCTGTGGACTTTAACCACGCGCGCGACAGCCACCTGGAAGGCATGTTCTCAAAGATCGACCGGCTCAAGCCGACGCTGATGATCACGGACGCCTTCAACTTCCACAAGCCGGCGCGCGACATGAACCGGCGGCGCGACGAGCTGTGCCGCAAGGCACTGGCGGTGCTGCGGCGCAACCGCAACGTGCTGATGCCGGTGGACAGCGGCGGGCGGCTGCTGGAGCTTCTGTATGTGCTGGACTCGTACTTCACCAAGAGCAAGCTGACGTACCCGATCGTGCTGGTGACCTCGGTGGCCTCGGTGCTGGACTATGCGCGCACCAACATCGAGTACATGCACAAGGACATCGCGGCGGAGTTCGAGAAGACGCGGCGCAACCCTTTTGACTTGAGCCACGTGCAGGTGGTGGCGAGCATGGAGCAGGTGCACAACATCCGCGACCCGAAGGTGGTGCTGGCGTCTTCGAGCACGCTGGAGTCGGGTGCGGCGCGGCAGCTCCTGACGCACTACGGGTCGACGGAGGGCCACATGCTGCTGCTGACGGACCGCACCATGGTGCAGGACTGCCTGGCGCGGCGGCTGGTGGACAGCCTTCAGGCGCAGCGGCAGGACCAGGTGGCCTCGGCTGGCATGCGCGTGGAGCTGCGCAACTCGCGCTGGGAGTACAAGACGGGCCAGGATCTGGTGCGGTGGCGCTTGGAGCAGCGCGAGCGTGTGCAGGCGGAGCAGCGGCGCAAGAACCGCGAAGAGGAGGCCAGGGCGCTGCGCGACGACATGGCGATGGACGGCATGGAGGAGGACCTTGATATTGACCGCATGATCGAGCAGGATGGCGGCGAGGGCGGCGCGGGCGGTGGCGACGAGGAGGCGGGCGGTGGCGTTGGCGCAGGTGTGGGCGGCGGCGCCGGCGGCACCGGCGGCGCCGGCGAGGGCGCGCTCGGGGCCGGTGGCCCTGGGGCCGCGGCGGCGGCAACAGCAGCGGCGACGGCGGCGGCGGCGGCGGCATCGGGCGGCGGGCCAAACGGCGGTGCGGCGGCGGCGCAGACGTCGGCAGCGCTGGACGACGCGGCGCGCACGGGTGGGGGCTTGTTCGCGGTCTTCGCGCGGCAGTCGGCGGATGCGAGCCACTCCATGTTCAGCGCGTACGAGCCGGAGCGAACGAAGCGCTGGGATGAGTACGGCGAGATCATCCGTGATGAGGACTACATGATGGGCGGCGGGGGCGCTGGCGGCACAGACGGCGTGGGCGGCACAGACGGCGTGGGCGACAAGGACGGCCGCAACGGGACGGCGGCCGGCGGAGAGGACGACGACGACGACGACGACGACGACCCGTATGGCATGAGCGACCAGGACCTGGACAGCGAGTCCCTGGCCGGCGAGGATGGCGACGAGGCGACCGGGGCGGACGGCGAGCCGGTGCGCAAACGGCGCAAGCGGCGGCGGCGCGAGCTTGGCAACGCGCTCATGGACGCGCTGCTGCCGCGCGCGCGGCGACAGAATTTGCCGCGCACGCAGGTTACGGAGGAGGTTTCCCTCTACCTGCGGTGCTCGCTGGCGTATGTGGACATGGAGGGCCGCGCCAGCGGCATGGACATCATGCACGTGATCGGCCTGCTCAAGCCGACCGGTCTGCGCAAGGTCGTGGTCGTGCACGGGTCGGAGGATGACACCAAGGCCATGGTGCAGCGGTGCCTGGACAGCGCCATCCAGACGGCCGTGGGCCCCGCGCTCCGCGAGACCGTGGACGTCTCCTCGGACGTGGGCATGTGGCGCGTTGAGTTGGACCGCGGCCTGTTCGACAAGAGCTACCCGCTCTACAGCGCGCCGTGCGCGCTCACGCTCGGCGATGCCAGCAAGCAGCGGCGTACAGGCCGCTCTGCCTCAGCCTCGGCCGGCGCAGGCGGCACCCGCGTGGGCATCCGCTACGTGGAGGGCATTGTGGAGTTGCTCGGCGATGACGCGGCCCTGGGTGGGGCCGCCGGCGCGGCCGGCGCTGGCGCCGCGCCAGCCAGCACCGCGGCCGGCCTGGCCAAGATGCCAGTCATCCGGCCCCTGGCCGACCCGCGCTCGCGCTCCGTGGAGCCGCAGCTCATCTTTACCTCCGTTTCCAAGTATGAGGTCTTCAAGAAGCTGCAAGAGTTCGAGGAAGAGCTGCAGCCGCGCCTCGTTGACAGCTACATCGTGTGCAAGGACGCTGTCACTGTCTTGCTCGAGAATGCCGGCCAGCAGGTCCTCATCGAAGGCCCGGTCTCGGCGACCTACTTCAAGGTGCGCGAGGTGGTCTATGGCTCCTACATTCACGTTTAAAATCAACTCTCTGTCGTCGCTCGAAAAATGCTAGCTAGCTTACATCCGTGGTACAAGAACACGTCATAGCTCGAAAAAGGCTAGCTTACTTACAGTTAGCTTACATCCGTGGTACAAGAAGACTATGGATGCGCATGCGCATCCCAGAGTCCCGTCGCCGCGTCGCCTCGTGGTGGTCGTTGCCGCGCGCCTTTGCGCTCGCTCGCAGCCATGAGCCCCGCCTCCGCGCACGCAAAGGTGCCATGATGCCGCGTCACGAGCCGCACGTCCTCCAGCTCGAAGGCCGCGTCGTCGTTGAGCACCTTGTAGGCGCGCACGCGCGCGCGCAGCTTCGCCGCCGGTTCGGCGCGCAGCTTGTGGCCCGCTGCCGCCTCGCGCAGCTCGCCGCGGCGCTCGCGCCTGCGCTTGCGCGAGTGCCGGCCCTCCGCCGCCGCCTGGACGGCGCGCTGCGCCTCCACGGCCTCTTGCACGGCGCGCGAGACCGCCGCCTGCATGCTCGCCTCCAGCTGCGCCTCGGCCGTCCTGCGCGCCTCCGCGCTCACCTCCATGCCGTCCAGCGCCTCGCGCAGGGCCGCGCCCACTACGTTCCACGCAAACGGCGCTGGCGGCGCTGGCGGCGCAGGCGGCGCTGGCGAGGGCGAGGCTGGCGAGGGCGAGGCCCTCGAGGGCGACGCCATGGTTTTTGCCTTGCTCTTGGCTGTCGGAGCTAGCTTGACCAGCGAGTGTCCATAACCGACGACGTGGTACTACACGCCGTGATAAAAGCTGGCACTCGGCGTGGACGCAAGCTCGGCGGCTAATTGCCCGGCCTGCTCGCCGCTGCATGGTAGCCTCGCTGCATCATATCATAAAAGGCACGCGAAAATGCAGCTCCACACGAGCTCACTCATCCCTGGCTCTCGTTCACGCTGCGCAGCCTTCAGGGTCTCTTCCTCACCTCCCAACGCCTCGTCCGCCAGGCCCAGCAGAGCCCGCGCCGCCTCAGGCCGCCGCCGGACAGCCCCAAAAAACCTCGCGCTGAGATCAGTAATAACCCAATCACACCTCTATGCTTACTCGTATCCGCCTACCACGCGGGGGTCCCTCGGTGACGCCCGGCACAGGGGGCACTAAAGCGTATTAAGAGGGTACTTTACTCCCGATTTGCTCCAAAAAAGTGGCCTAGAGTCTGGCGAAGTTAGTTCCGCATTCGATCAAAAACGCAGCGATGGGGCCGAGCTTGAAGAGGCCCACTCGAAGCGACCCAAGGCTCCTGCCCCCTATTCATTTTGGCCGAAGGCGTGGTGGTTAGGATGAGATGAGCTCGGCAGTTCGCCCAGAGCGGCTTTGGGGGGAGCTCGCGCGCGACTTCGTCGCGGAGCGCGCTGGAGCCGCAGGCGCTGCGGCGCGCGGCTGCAGGCGGCCCTGGCGGGTGCCTTGTGCCTGCTCTCAGCTCGCACGCCCCTGCCGCAGCGCTTGGACGTGGAGTCGGGCCCGCACTGCGACATCATGGCATCGGCGAGGCCTAACCACCGCGTGGAGGACGACAGCGACAGCGACAGCGACAGCGAGTTCGTGCCCCTGGACAAGCGGGACACAGGGGACGAAGACGAAGAAGGAGAGGAGCTTGGCGACGAGGATGCTCGTGCTGAGGCCGCTGCGCAGCAAGACTTCGAAGACATACTTGCGTTGGTCGACGAACCGACGCGTGGTGCGAGTGCATGTTCGAGGTCGGCCTCATTCAGCACAAGACCGTTCCGGGGCTCGCAGTCTCGCCGGATGGAGTCGCTCGCGTCCGGCTTCCAGGCGCGGAGTGCGACGCATCGTCAGTACTATGCAGCGTCGAGATCAAGACGCGCGTCGCGCCTGGAGGCGCGGTAGACGCACGTATCGTGAGCACCCAGATGAACACGTGGGGGACGAGACTTGGTGGAAGGCCATACCTGCCGAGCACCGCGCGCAAGTCTTGCACCAAGCTGTGGTCCTCCAAATCGATCACGTGCTCTACGTTGCTGCCAGCACGAGTTCGTGTTTGTACGCCTGCCTCGTTGAAGTGCCTCCGGACGCCCGGCTCGCCATGGAGCGCGCTCTGAAACCGTGGGCGGACAAGCTCACGACATGGGCGCACCAGAGCATCGACAGCGGGTGCGCCGCCCAAGCCACCTGCCATCTTCGGCGAGGAGGAGGGGGCGGTGCTGAGCTCGCACTTCCGGCTGTGGCGCGCCATGCGCAAGCTTGTCGCTCTGAAGGGGCCCATGCGGCCCGTGCATGTCATCAAGTGCTTACCGCAGGAGCTATACAACGTCGCAAAGGGCGGCGTCGACGGAAGCACACAGTACGTGGAGCAGATCACCAACACGCAGTGCATGAATCTGAGCTGCGACCAGAACATCGCGTTGCGCACGTACAAGCAGCTCGTTGTCAACGCCATCGTGGTCTACCGCTACTTACAGGCTGCGAGGAAGAGCAACCTCGAAGACAGCGACGGGCTAAAGGCCCTCCGCGACAAGGTGAACCGCTCTGAAGCGCTCAGCACTGTCTCGTTCCGCCTCACTGTCGACATGGTCCGTCACGTCTACAGGAGCAGGCAGCTCGATACGGCGCAGGTGGAGTTCAACATGCAGCCAAGCATGCCCAAGCCCACTGGGCTCACCAGGGAAGCGGCGAGGGACCTCGTGACCGCCGGTAAGCGCAAGCGAACCCCCGAGTTGCAGAAGTTCTTCAACCACGGCCAAGCCCGCGACATCCGCCTCGATGCCGCACTGCAACATGACTCAGAGGCAGCGGGAAAGGCATCCTTCAACGCCAACAACAAGAGGATTCCCGCCAAGCGGCTCTGCGTCATCTGCGGCAAGCAAACGCACCGTCGTTGCACCATCTGCGGTGTGCCTCTGCACGTGTTCATGAGAAAGAATGAACGCACAACCTGCTTTTCCAAGTGGCACACGCGCGTGCGCGTCGAGCCTCACGAAGGCTTCAAGAAGCGCAAGACAAACGTCAACGGAACACCTTCGCCCATTTGCCTCGATCATGTCGATTCGAGCAGCGCCAGTGCCTCGTCCGGTACCCCTACAGCGCAGAGCAGGAACGACCACGTAGCCCAAGCCAGCTACACCGACACCCCATCAAGCCATAGTTCAAGATCCTCTCGCAGCAGCCTCAGCACGAGTCCATCGTGCCCTTGATGCAGCCCAAGTTGGCCTCAGCATCCGCACAGGCCAGTCGGAAGTGACCAACACTTTACGCTTCCATACAAACCCAGTAGTTGAAAGTTCCAAAAATGATTAGAATCATGATAGCAACAGGTCAGTCGAGCGCAAGCAGGAGAGCCGATTTACTAGGGATAATATGGCTATCCTGATTAAACTCCGTCTAGGGCGATGGGATTGGGATAAGAAGTTAGCCCTCATTGGCTGCTGAGAGCTGAGCTGCGCTGAGGTCCACCGCCTCGCCACGCCTGCCATCACCATCCACGACCGCACACGGCCGGTCACTGCGCAGTCAGACGTGCTGTCGTCAGCCACTGGCCACGGGCCGAGCCTGCCGCAGAGAGCGCGGTGAGGCCAGCGCCGCTCGCAGTGCCGCCCGTCACTGGCGCGCGTCGCCGCAGCGGCGCAGCGCCCTGGAGCGCGCTCCCGTGCCGGGCTTCCTCCGCATCTTCTCGGTGTAAGCTCTGCTCCGCGGGACCCCGCGCCTGCGTCCCCGCGGCTGCCCCTTTGGATCCCGGCGGCGCGCTCGAGGGAGGCGGGTCTGGGCGCGGGCGCCTCGCGAGGCGCGCCCGAGGTCTGGTCTGGTCGTCGCGCCTCGTCTCGTCCCGCCTCGCCTCGCCTCGCCTCGCCTCGCCTCGCCCCGGCCCGCCTCGCCTCGCCTCCGCCGCGAGTCGCCTTGCCTCGCGCGGCTGCCGCCTGCCAGCCAGCTAGCTAGCTAGCTAGAGTAGCGAGCTGGCTGCTTGCAAGAGGGGAAAGCGCAGGGCGCCACTGTGCGGGCGCGGATAGGGCAGTGGCGGCGCGGATAGGCGAGTTGCGCCCGCGAGAGAGAGGGCGTTTCGCGCGCGGCGGCGGCGCCCGGGTGGTGGCGGCCGGGCAGGCAGACCCGGAGCTGGCGGAGCCCGAGCGCGGAGCAGCGGCGCGCGGGCGAGCGGCGGCGGCGCGGGCGGCGGCGCGGCGGGCGGCGCCCCCAGCAGCAGCAGGATGAAGTTCGGGCAGTACCTGGAGGCGCAGCGCGTGGAGGGATGGGAGGAGCACTACCTGGACTACAAGCGGCTCAAGGCCATGATCAAGGCCCTCGCGCAGGTGGAGTCCGCGGGGCTGGACGTGGACGTGGGCAAGGGAGGGTACGGCGAGCGCGTGACGTCGCTGAGCACGGTGCCGAACCAGAGCTACCACATCAAGTTTGAGGGCGAGGACATCTCGGAGGCAGACTTCTTCACGTTCCTGGAGGCGGAGATGAAGAAGATCGACGACTTCACGCACGGCGAGCTGCAGAGCATCAAGAAGAAGACGGACGCGCTGGAGGCGCGCGTGGGCTCCGGGTCGGACACGTCGAACCTGAGCGAGAAGGACCGCGAGGAGTGCATGGAGTCGGCCAAGGAGCTGGGCGACGACTTCCTGCGCATCGAGAAGTTCGCGAACCTGAACTTCTTGGGCTTCCACAAGATCCTCAAGAAGCACGACAAGCAGCTGCCAACGCCGTGCCGGCGCTTCTACCTGACGCGCCTGCACAACCAGCGCTGGGTCAAGCACGACTACAGCAAGGTCTTCGTGTACTTGAGCCAGATCCACGCGCGGCTGCGCGGCGACCAGTCGGGCAAGAACGAGGGCACCACGGCGCAGAACTTCGTGCGCAGCACGACCAAGTACTGGGTGCGCACCGAGGACATCTCCAAGGTCAAGCACATCGTGCTGCAGCACCTGCCGGTCTTCCAGCACAACCTGGACAAGCTGCAGGGCGACTCGCAGTTCTGCTCCTCGGTGTACTTTGACAACACGCAGCTGGAGCTCTACCACGGCCGCCTCGACAAGACGCCCAACGCTATCGCCGTGCGCTTCCGCTGGTACGCCACGCCCGAGCCGGAGCTCGTCTTCGTGGAGCGCAAGACCCACCGCGACTCCTGGACCGGTGACGTCTCGGTCAAGGAGCGCTTCACGCTCAAGGAGCATGAGGTCATGCCGTTCCTGCGCGGCGAGTTCACCGTCGAGGACAAGCTCGCGCAGATGCGCTCCAAGGGCGCCTCCGAGGCCGACATGAAGAATGTCGAGCGCCTCTTCACCGAGATCTACCAGCAGATCGACTCCAAGCAGCTCCGCCCCACCATGCGCACGGTCTACAACCGCGTCGCCTACCAGATCCCCTTTGACGCCACCGTGCGCGTCTCGCTCGACACCAACCTCACCATGATCAGCGAGAACCCCAAGGTCGGTCCGGACTGTGCCACGGAGAAGCGCTGGTACCGCAACCCCTCCCTCGTGCTCCCGCCCACCGAGTACACTGTCTTCCCGCATGCGGTGCTCGAGGTCAAGCTCTCGCTCAAGGAGGGCGAGGAGGCGCCCGCCTGGGTCACCGACCTCATCGAGTCCGGCCTCTGCACGCGCGTCGCCAAGTTCTCCAAGTTCGTTCATGGCGTCGCCACCCTTCTCTCCGAGGAGGTCCAGGCCGTGCCCTACTGGGTGGACGACGAGTCCATCCGCCCCTCCATGCTGCGCTCCCAGCCCGTGCAGAAGCGCCGCAGCTTGCTCGGCGACGTCAGCGGAAACGGCGCGCGTTCCGCCCCTGCCGCCGCAGGCGTCAAGTATCCCTTCGCCTTTGGCCCGGCCGAGCCCATCCAGCTCATGGAGCGCAAGGCCTCCGTCATCGGCCAGCAGCCGCCTGCCGGCTACGGCACGCTCGGCGCCCACGAGTCGCACCCGCTCACGGCCGGCGACGACTACGTCTTCGTGCACCGCCCGTCCGGCTTTTGCGCCTGGCTCTTTGGCCCTTGCCTCGGCCCTACCGCGGAGTCCGGCTCGAAGCCGCGCAAGATCCCCACCAAGGTCGAGCCCAAGGTCTTCTTCGCCAACGAGCGAACCCTGCTCAGCTGGCTCTCCATGGCCATCACCATGGGCTCCATCTCCGCCGCGCTTCTCGGCTTTGGTGGCGGCACGGCCTCCGGCCCGGGCGCCATGGCCGCCGACGCCAACTCGCTCGGTCACGAGGGCGCCCGCATGATCGGCCTGCTCCTCCTTCCCGTCGCCATTGTCTTCATTGCCTACGCGCTTGCTACGTACTACTGGCGCGGCAAGAACCTCCACGCGCGCCAGGGTGAGTTCCACGACGAGGTTGGTCCCTTCGTCCTCGGCGCTGTTCTCATGGTCGCGCTCACCTCCATCTTCGGCCTCTACCTCTTTGAGGGCGCCACCATCCGGGTGTGATGAGGCGGCGGTAACGAGAGTCAGTCATGATCAGGCGCTTTCTCTCCCCTGTCTTCGCCAACCCGGTTGCCCTCTTGTTCGCGCGCACGCCGATCCATCGCGCTTCCCCCTCCTTTTTTCGGCCCGCCTCTGCACTCTGATTGACACAATCGGTGCCGGACGAGCAGCAGCTGGCAGCCCGCTTCATCAACCCATTCTCATTCTCTTTTCCTCAGTGACAAAAAGAACAACCCGGTCGCCAAGAGACAAGTTGCGCCCTTTGTAGTCTTGTCTCCACGCCCGCACGAGCACGGTCAGAACATCCACACCACACAATCTCAACGTAGCGTTTCTTCCTCTTCTTGTTCATAACGTTATGGTACACGGCGGCAACGAGAGGTCCTCTCCGGCATCTTTCTGCCTTTCTTCTAAAGCTGAAGACGTCTCATGACGAGAGTCGTGCGCGAACCCACGCAGGCACGCTGTCATCCGGCCGCCGCGACCGGCCCAGCGCGGGCTCGCGCAACCGCACCAAGGTCTTTTGGGTCTGCTGCTGCACGTGCATCTGCCTGCGCGTCATGACGTCCGACACGCACAGCTGCCTCTCTTCGTAGAGTGCCTCGTCCAGCGCCGTCAGGGGCAACGGCACCGGGAGCTGCACCATGGACGGGCGCTCAGTCTGGGAGCTCGCTCCTGGGAGCTCTCCGTGGTCGCCCGCAAGGGCCTCAGCCACCCCAGCCTGCGTCTTGTCCAGCATCTCCAGCGTCCAGGCCGCACGGCGGGCCGCCTCGCGCTTGCGGGCCTGGTTCTGTCGCGCGACTAGGTCCAGGAGCTTGATGCCCGTCTCCATCTCGCGCAAGCCCTCGTCCATCGCGCCGCAATCCTTCACGCGTGGGCTCGCGCAGAGCCCGGCCGCCTGCCGCCTGCCGCCTGCCGCCTGTCGCAGGCCACTGCAGGAGGCATGCGCTGCGTGTGGCACGTTCTGACCAATGCTGGGATTGCACTGCAGCGCAGCGCAGCGCAGTGCTGTGACTGCCCTTCATCAGTTGTCGTGGTCGCCGCTTGGGGTTCGGAAAACCGTTTCGCCGTCATCGTGCACGCACGGCGCCGGATCACACAAAACAAAACAAACAAACCAGGTGCGACAAACTGCGCCAGCTCCGAGTCCCCCGCTCATGCCTGCCTCGGAGGATTTGACTCAGGCTGGCATGCGCGGCGTGATTCAAGGAGAAGCTCTCGGTAACGTTTACTTGGTACCACCTCTCTTCAAGGTTGAGCTTTGGACAGAAGACAAGAAGACATGCTGTTGCTGCTTATGTTACCACCTGCTCTGCTCGCTCACTCGTCACAGCTCGGCGTCCGCGTCCTCGTCGTTGTCGATGACGAACTGCTTGAGAGGCGGGGGCGAGTTGGGCCCGCTCTGATAACCACGGATGATGGACGAGGTGGTGGATGACCCGGTGACCGGGCTGCCACGCGAGTAGTCCGTGGGATGGCTCTGCTGCGAATAGGCGTAGTTGTGCTGGAGCTGCAGCAGGTCGTCTCTCCAAAAGACGACGAGCGCCGAGAGGAGGATGTGGACGACAAAGAGCAGGGTGGAGAGCACCGCGATGAAGCGCTCCGACGAAGAGGCATCCACAATGCAGATGGGCCCGTAGTCGAGCTTGATACCGCCGGCCAAATCGCCCCAGAGCGAGGCCGTCTCGAGCAGCAGCACGTTCATCATCACGTTGATGCCGCCCAGGAAGTCTGCATGGCGCACGTCCTGCTTGTTGACCATACCCAGCACGTAGAGCGTGTATACTTCGTGCACCACGGCAGTGAAGACAGCTTGGAACGATGCGCCGCCGCCCCATTTGGAGTCTACAAACAAAGAGCCCACGAAGAAGCCGAAGCCGATGACCGCGTTGAAGAGCAGCACCAGCTACGCACCGCACGCGTGGCGGAGAGTCACCGACCACCCTGTCTGTTAGTCCCCGATCTTGCTGTCGTCCTTGAGCCGCAACGCCAATCCCTCGAGTCGCCCCGCAAGCCGTCCATCAAGCGAGGCAGCGAGCAGGCAAGCGAGGGGACGACGAGGCCAGCGACCTGGGCTCCCCGCGTCGCGCTGCCGTCAGCAGGGGGCCGCCGTCGCCGCCGCCGCTGCGACTGCGGTCCTCCCTCTGCCTCGATCGTCTCAGCGTCCCGACGTACCTTGACCGCGGTCCACTTGTCCTGGATGGACACGGAGGACAGGGCGTCCGACATCTCGCGCAGGGACGTGGGAACCTGCCCCTGGCCGGCCATGCTGGCGCCGCCGCCGCCCCGCGCGCGGAGAAGGACTCGGAAGGCCCTCGCGCTTGGTCTGCTGGCCGATGATCACCGGCCGTGCACCGAAAGGGCCCAACCGCAACGATAGGCCGCCGCCGCTAGCTCGGCCTGGGCCCGACCAGAGTACCGCAGAGCATCACTCCCAGTCAACAAGCTGTCAATCCTCCAGGACCCCGGCGCGTACGAGCTGCGCGTGCCGGCCTCGCGGCGCCAGGCCCGCCTGGCGAGCCGCGGCAAAGGCCTCGCAGTCCGCGAGCGCGCTCCGGCCAGCCAGCCTCGGGTGCGAGCGAGGCTGGCGCAGGATAAGCGTGGTCGTTAGGTTGCCCTCGCGCCGCGCTCGAGATGGCGGGCGCGGCGAGCAGCTTCGTGGAGGATCTCGAGGCCATGGTCGAGCAGGAGGTCCCGCCCATTATTGAGCAGGAGGTCCCGCCCATTGTCGTTGACCTGGAGGTCCCGCCAATTGTCGTTGACCTGGAGGTCCCGCCCATGGTCAACCCGGAGGACGAGGCGCAGGCGATGGCGATGGCCTCAGCGTCCGAGTCCGGGTCTGCGGAGTTGGAGGAGAACTTGAAGAGCGAGAGCAAGAACAAGAGCAAGAACAAGAACAAGAACAAGAAGCAGCAAGTATCTGCCAAGACGCCGTCGACGGATGCCTCCAAGTGCTCGTGCGAGATGGCGTGGTGTCAGGAGAAGGATGGACCCTTTCGCACTAGCATGGTGTTGAGAGGCAACCGTTATCGTAGGAAGTTCTCGGAAACCGGCAAGGCGGACGAGCTCCGGCAGAAAGCGCGGGACCAGATCTTCACGCGGCTGCGCCCGAATGCCGAGCTGTCGCTCAACTCGAAATGCAGGTTCCGGTGGCACCACTTTCGACCGGAGTCCTTTTCTTTCGACACGAAGAAAGGCGACTGGGTCCTGAAGAGCTCCATCACAGAGGTGAAGGCGTCGCTCCACATGATGACGCCGCCGCCGCCTGGGGAGCAAGCCGAGTGGAAGTCGAGCAGATGGGTTCTGCACGCAGAGAGCGCTATGCCGACTTCACGTGCGGAGCGAAGGCTCATGAGCGGGATTGCCTCGCCGGTTCACCAGTCGAGCGGGGCGCGCCCGCTCTCCGCCGCTCGGGCTGCGAAAAGCGATCAAGAGCACGCCCGGGAGATGGAGAGCCGGAAGAGGAAGGCGGAAGTGGCTCTCGCGCTCCAAAAGGCTGCTGCTGCGGAGGAGGACCTTCGACGCAAGTCACGTGACCTCCGTGACCTCGAAACTGCAATGACGCGCCGCTCTTTCATCCAGACCGATGCAAAGCAGGCGGTGTCTCTTGCGCGCGGCCAGCTTCGCACTCTCGAGAAGGAGGTCGCCAAGATGAAAGTGCGCATGCGCAAGCTCGAGACCGACAACGAGGCGCTCCGGGCCGACAATGAGAGGCTCAGTGCCGACAACGTGGAGCTCCGCCAGCAGCGCAACGATGCCGTCAAGCACATGCTCATCCTGCAGCGGCGACACGACCAAGCATCGTAGCACGATCCCGCCGAGCCCGCGGCCTCGGGTTCTCTGACAGGATTTGTTTTTAATTAACATCGGCCGGCCCTACGGCGAGCTCCGAACCTGCTTTCGAGTCCTTGGACGTTCTGTGTGCCACTTGCTTGGTCCATCGAGTTTTGCCAATGCTGACAGAGAGTGAGTGCCCCAGGCTCGCCCTCGCGCCCCGCGAGTTGCTCTGTCGAGCACGCGAGTGGCGCGTGGCCACCCGGCAGACCCGTAGCCGCGTGGTGGCGCGTGGCGGTGGGACGGCTGCGTGCGCGGCTGCGCGGCGGCAACCCCCGCCTCGTGGCGCTTTCGCGTTCGCTCGCTCGCTTGCTCGCTCGCTCGACTCAAGAGGTCTTGCAGCTCGACGCGAGCTCGCTCGTCGCTGCGCAGGCGCAGCGCGTGCAGGACCAGCGCCTGGGGCGGTACCAGTACCCTAGCAACGAGCCCGTCGAGCCAGGAGCAGCGGCGCGGGCGCGAGCGCGGGCGCTCTCGGAGAGCATGAGCGGCGAGGCGTCGCGGCAGCGCAGCCGCGTGGCGAGCGTGCGGCGGAGGACACTGGCCGGGAATGGCCTGCTGGCGGGCATGGCGCGCCTGCTGGGCGACCGCGCGCTGCAGGGCACGCGCGCGAGCCGCACGTCGGAAGAGTACGAGGGCGAGGAGGACGCGACCGTGAGGCTGGATGTCCTGGAGACGCTACTGAATGACGACGGCGGCAGCATCCTCGGCCCTGATGACCTGCTGGCGCGTGTGCTGAGCGACCGCGACGTGTGGGCGGCGGTGCGCAGGAACCGGTCGCTGGAGGCGCTCGACCTGACGCGCTGCACCGTGCCCGTAAAGCTGGCTGCCCAGCTGTCCCGTACGCTGCGCGCCGGCCGCGGACCGCACGTCCTGAGTCTGGAAGGCGCGCGCCTGGAGGGCGTCGGCGCCTTCGCCGACCTGCTTTCGGACGCGCACCGCGGTGGCCACTTGGACGGGCTCAACCTGGCAGGCGCCTACGAGGCGTCTGGGACCGCGCCCTTCCGCGCGCTCTCGGGCCGCGCCGAGATGTCACCCCGCGGGCCTGGCCGCACGCAGATTGACTTCCACGGCTCCTACACCACCGTGGCGCTCAAGGAGATGGCCACGCTGCGCACCGGCAGCCAGTCCTTTTACTACGAGGTAGAGCTTACGGGCTGGCGGAGCGACACGTCCTGGGCGGCCGCCCGCATCGGCTGGACCGACACCTGGTGGGTGGCCACCTCGTACGAGGAGGGCAAGGGCGCCGGAGTGGGCGTCGGCGATAGCCTGTACAGCTGGGGCTTTGACCCGGCGCAGGGCCGCGCCGTGGCGGACAACCGCTCCGAGGACTTTGGCCGCCGCTGCCGCACCGGCGACGTGATCGGCTGCTACGTCGACCTGGACCGCAAATCGATCCGCTTCAGCCTCAACGGGTCCTATGCGGCCCCCTTCGGCGTTGCGTTTCGGGACATGAACCTGTGGAAGGGCATCGTCCCGGCGCTCACCGTCGCCTCGGCGCGCCACTGCGTGTCGTCGGTCGTGGTCAATCTGGGGCCCAACTTTGCCTTCGCGCCGTATCGGCCGTCGCGGCCCATCAGCAGCTGGCTCACCAGCCAAAAGGACAACCTGCTGCGCACCGCGCTGCGCCGCCTCGTGGAGCGCCGTGCGCCCAATCGTGTCTTGCGCTCGCTCGTGCTCGCGCAGCTCACCTGCCTTCGAAACGTGCAGCGCCCGCACGTGCTCTCGTACCTGTGCCGCGCTTTCCAGGCCGTACGCTACCTGGACATCTCGCAGAGTCAGCTCGGCGACACCGGCTGCCACGTGCTTTGCGCCGAGCTGGCGGCCAACGAGCTGCCCTCGCTCACGGCGCTCAATCTGGCGGAGAACTGTCTCACCGGCTTCGGCGCCAACGAGCTCGCACAGGTTCTACGCGGTAGGCCTGCCGTCCGCTTCCTCGACCTGCGCGACAACGTCCTGGGCATCAACCTGCACGTGACCTCGCCCGGCGACCCGGACGTGGACTTCGCCTGGACCGACCTGGCCGGCGCCGACTCCAAGGTGGTCATCCTGAACCTTGCGCTAAACGCTCTTGCCGCGCCCATCGCCGAGCGCCTCCTGGAGAAGCTGCAGGCCAACACCAGCCTGCGCGCGCTCAACCTGGCCCGAAGCAACCTCTCGTCGCGCCTCGCCGTCCCTCTGCAACGCATGTTCGAGCACAACAAACGCCTGCAGCACCTTAGCCTAGTGGGCACCTCGCTGGACACGGGCTGGTCTGCGCTGCGCGCTGGACTGGACGCCAACCGCACCCTGCACACGCTGGATCTGGGCAACAATGGCATCTCCGAGGAGGCGGCGCAGGACGCCATCGAGGTGCTCGCCTCGCACGCGTCGCTGCGCCGGCTCGGACTCGGCCAAGGCGCGCGCCAGGAGAAACTGGCGGCCGCGGAGCGCGCCGAAGCTTCAAAGAGGCTCGTGCAGGCGCTCGTCGCCACGCAGCCGCTGCGCCTCGACCTCTTTCTATGCTCGCGCGCGCAGGCGCAGCACCTGGCCACCGCGCTAGAGCGTGGCGCCTGTGCGCTCGAGAGCCTCGAGCTGAGCGGCGCCGCGGACGTGCTCGACCTCGCCCTCCCCGCGGCGGCCGGCACCGACTCGCTGCGCAGGCTGCACGTTCGTACCATTGAGGCCAATGCGCTCCCGTGGGCCGGTCTCGCTGCGGGTGCGCGTATGCCCGGCCTCGAAGTGCTCGTCGTCGAGGGCGGCGTCGCCCTCGACGCCAGCGCGGGCCGCCCGGTGGACCTCGCGCCGCAATCCGCGGCCTTTGCGTCGCGTATCGACTTTGTCGATGCCATGCGCCGCGCCGCGCTGCTAAAACTTTATGTCGAGTACGCGCCGGCCATGGCGCCCGTGCTCGCCAACGTGCTGGACGCGCTCACGTCGCACAGGACCTTACAGCACCTGCGCCTCGTCGACTGCGGCCTGTCCAGCGAGGACCTCGTGCCGGTGGTGGGCCTGTTGCAGAAGAACGCGGGGCTCCGGGGCATCCAGATCGAGCGCGGGAACGATGTCTCGCACGTCACGGAGAGCGTGGTGAACTTCATCCTGGGCGCCGCCCTTGAGGCCCGCGTGGAGCGGGCCCGCGAGGCGCTCCTACACGGGACCGCGACGGACCTGGACGCCTTTTCCCTGACGGCAGCCGGCATGAAGATGATCGCTCAGGACCTGCCGGTGCTCGGCGCACTGCTGCAGTGGGTGAACCACGATGCACTCGGGCGCAGCCAGGGCGCGCTCGAGGTGCTCAACACGGTGACGATCGACGGGTCACACCTTGGTCAGCACGCTGGCGGCCGAGGTCTGCGCCTCCGCGATTGTGGCGTGACGTGGCGCGGCCAGCTCAGCGTTCGCACGTGGGCCGGCCCGCTCGACTTCGCCGCGCCCGTTGTGCAGCCGTGGCAGATGCTCGGGCTGCACCTGGTGGACTGCGCAGAGCTGGAGGCGCTGCCAAGTGGGCTGGAAGTTGCTACGCTCGTGCTGACGAACTGCCCCAAGGTGCGGGCGCTGCCAGCAGACCTGCGCGTGCACGTCATGCTGGTGCTACAGGACCTCCCGCGGCTGCGGCGGCTGCCCGACGGTGTGCAAGTGTCGCATCTCGAGGTACGCGCGTGCCAGGCGCTGGAGAGCGTGGCGAACGTGCAGGTGCAAGAGACGCTGATTCTCTCACGGTGCCACGTGCTGGCCGGCTTCGCATCCGACTTGCACGTGGAGACGCTCATTCTCGAGTCGTGCCCGCGACTTGAGCACCTGCACGATGCGCACGTGACGGGCCGGCTGTGCGTGCGGGACAGCGCCGTGACGACGCTGCCGGCGCAGCTCCGGCTCGAAGAGCTCGTGCTCTCTGACTGCGAGGCGCTGCAGGAGCTGCCCGAGGACCTTCAGGTGGGCGAGCTCTTCAAGATGAAGAACTGCGCGGTGCAGATGGTGCCGCGCGGCGTGCGTGTCGACATCTTCTACTTGGTTGCCTTGCCGGCCCTGCACACGGTGCAGGACGGCGCGTGCGCGCGCGAAAAGGCCGTAGTGGTGGCCTGCGCCGAGCTGCAGGCACTGCCACAGCGCTTCACGGCGAGCGGGCACCACCCGGACTTGTACATTCGGGACGCGGGCGTGGCTTCGCTGCCCACGAGCATGGATCTCGGCTCGTGCCAGATCTCGCAATGCCCGCAGCTGGAGCTGACCGGGTCTCTGCGCGTGAAGCGTGAGCTGCGCATCGACCGCTGCGGCACGCTGCAGTTGCCGCGCGTGCTGCACGCCAACGACGTCTGCATCGTGCAGTGCCTGAACCTCGTGGAGCTGCCAGAGCAGCTGCAGTGTCGCAACTCCATCACCGTGGACTCCTGCCCAAGCCTGGACGCGCTGTGCGAGCAGATCAACCTGCGCGGCAACCTGGTTCTGCGCAAGCTGCCGTCGCTGCGCAGGCTACCGGAGCACGTGCGCGTGCGCGAGACGGCAGAGATCTCGGACTGCGCCGGCCTCACCACGCTTTCAGAGCGCCTTCGCGCGGGCTTCTTGGCGCTGCGCGACAACCTGGAGCTCGCCGAGGTGCCGGAGTCGACTCGCGTGTCGCGTCTTATCGAGGTGAGCAACTGCAGCTCGCTGCACGAGCTCCCGGACGCGGTGATCCGCAACGTCGCAAGCATCGTGGTGGATGAGGCGTCGCCGATCGGCCGCGACCTGAGCTTCGAATTCCTCGAGGCGCGCTGCGCTGCCTTTCAGACGGGCCTGAGCCTGGCTCATGCGATAGACGACGCGGTCTCGCGCACTCCGGACTTTACGACGCTGGAGGAGGCTGTGGCGTTTTGGGAGGCGCGCGCGGGGCGCGAGCCGTCGCTCGCCTTGCACGAGGCGGTGGACGTCTTCCACCACTCGACGATCCTCGGATTCTTATTGCTGCTCAAGCGCAGTGCCGAGTTCCGGCGGCCGGACCTGCGCGAGGGTCTGGCGCAGCGCGTCGTGGAGCTGCTCGAGATCATTGAGCAGGACCCGGAGGGCGTGCGCGAGGAGCTCCTTTCGCGCATTGCGGACTCGATCGACTCGTGCTCCGACAAGCCCATCTGGGCGCTCAACGATATGTACCTGATGACGCTCATCATCCGCGCGCGTGGCGACCGCGCGGCGCTGCGCGAGCTCGGGCGCCGCGTCATGCGCCTGCAAATCGTCCGCGAGCACGCGGCTGCGCACCCGGGCGCGATACGCGACGACGTCTGCGTCTACCTCCGGTTCGAGATCTCGCTGCGGGAGGCGCTTGACCTGCCGGTCTCCTCGAGCGCCATGCTGTACCGCACCTTCGTGCCGGTCACTGCGGACCAGATCGCCGCCGCTCGCGACGCTGCGCTCGGCATCTCGGACGCCCAGTTTGAGGAATGGCTCGCCACCTGGCCCGAGTGGGAGCGCCAGCTGCGCGCCGAGACGGCCGCCGCCATTGACTACGATGGGCTTCCGGCCGAGACGGTGTCGCGCCGCACAAGCTGGCGCGCCTTCAGCGGCGAGCCCATGGACCAGCCAGTCCTTGTTGACAAGCGCGGTCCGTGGGACCTCAGAGAGTTGCTCGACCGCTGGATCGTGACCGGGCTCGACTTTACCAACGTGCCGCTCGGGCCTGACGAGCTGCCGCCCAGGCTCCGTCGCGCACTGGCGCGAGCCTCCCGCCTGCGCTCCAGTTCGAGATCGAGCTCCTCACGGGGAAGCGCTTGAAGAGGCCGTCGCGACGTCAGGTGCCTGAAGAGAAGGACCAGGGCGCCTCGCACTCGCCTCTTGGTTCTGCTGACTAGTAGTAAATCGATGCTTGCTTACGTTCAATCCGTCGGATTCGCTGTCAGTCCTCGTTGGCACGTACGGGCGGTGTAGTGTGCCTGCGGACACCTCTACCTGGAAATTCGGACGCTCAGATCTGCATCGTGGGCTGGCATGTCTCGCTCACGGCTGACAAGGTAAGGTGCCTCCCGGGAGTGGTCGCGCAATGCTTCGGACGCTGCTTTTGCGGCTTGTTTCCCTCCGCCTCCTCCTCCTCCTCCTTCTGCTACTAAGTTACTACTTCTTCTTCTTCTCTGACCAAGCTGTAGTGGGACAAGGGTTACCATGGTTGGCCTTTAGAGCTAGTAGCTAACGAACGACTATGATCAGCAGGTGCTCACTCAGACCTTCTCCCCCCCTTCCCCCCACCTTGGATGGCCCTTACCGTCAGTTCGAGTCGTTGCGGTAGAGCTCGTGCGAGGTGGAGGCCGTGAAGGAGTTGGAGGTGGGCCGTGCGCGGTTCATGTTGGACGGATTGCCAGCCTCGGAGGGGAGGACGCCAAGCGACTCGGTGTCGCGCAGGTTGAGCGGCGGCGGCATGGAGGAGTGGCGCGAGTGGCCAGGACGGCCAGGTTGGCGCGGCTTCTGCGGCTTGAAGAGCGGCGAGGTGGTCCATGACTTCATGCCGAAGATGCCGCGCTGCGGGCTGCGCTGGAGTGCCTCGAGCGCGTGGCGGCGGCGCTCACGCGCGGCGGCCGCAAAGGAGTCGGCGGAAGGCGCGCCGGCCTCGGCAGCATCGACGGCCGCGACGTACATGGTATCGGCCTCCTCGAGCTCGGCGACGGCCTCGTCATCGTCGTCGACGTAGTCGCTGTAGCACCAAAACTGGATGAGGATGAAGAAGTCGAGCGCGAGCGTGCCCAAGCTGCCCACGAGCCAGGGCAAGGCCTTGTAGATGGCGGGCCAGGAGGCGTCGCGCAGCAGCACGCCTAGGCCGTAGGTGGTGTTGCCCATGACGGCGCAAAAGAACATGAGGAAGGAGAGACCCTCGACGGACTTGCGGCGCCAGTTCTTGACGATCTGCGGCAGACGGCTGTTGAGGTAGACGATCGCGGAAACCCAGCCGATGGCCGTGCCAATCTGGTTGGCGAGCTTGCTGACCTCGCCGGACTGCGCGCCGCAGTCAGGCAGCGGGCCGTCATCGCCAAGAACGTGCGCCAGGAGCGAGGCGGGCGTTGCGGCGGCCGAGAAGTCCGTGGTCACGGCGCCAGCTAGCTTGCTTGTGGTTTGCATGTGCGTCTGCTGCAGGATGGCGGCGCTGTAGAGGGGCACGACGACAGCCGCGAGGCCCAGCATGCGCGAGATTCGCGAGCCGCCCTCCTTGGCGCCGCCGTCCTGGCCTGCCTGGGTGTCAGATTCCGAGCGCAGGCTGCGGCCGGCCCCGCTACCGCTGCCGTTGCCGTTGTCTGTGGCGCCGTAGCCCTGGCCATGCTGCGCGAAGGTCAGCATGTCGTCGCCCTCGTCGTCGCCGCCCTCCTCGCTCTCGCCGCCCTCCATGAGCGTGGAGTAGCGCGCGCCGCCGCCGGTGCCACTGCCGGAAGCCCCGCCAGCGCCCGTGCCGTAGTTCTGGTTGTGGCGGTGCAGGAGCGCCTCCTCCAGCTCGGAGTCGTCCACCTCGATGGGCGGCTCGCGCACGCCGTAGAGCGAGTAATAGGTGAGCTGGCTGATCATGATCGTGTCGTTGCAGATGAAGAGGATGGCGGTCGCAAGCTGCGTGGGCAGCTGCTTGGTAAGCAGCGCGCCGCACAGGTTGAGCGCGTCTCCAAGAAACCACTCCAGCAGGAACCACTTGGACAGCGCGCTGGCGCTGCGCTTCTGCACGTTCTTGATGATCTGCGGCATCTGGCACGCAATCCAGAACCCGATCGACGAGAACCCGATCACCACCGAGGACACCTCGCGCAGGCTCCACACGCACTCTCCAAGGTGGTACGCGATGAACTCATTGAAGTGATCCCCGTCCTTCACCGCCGGGTAGCACGTGCAGTCTGCTGCGTTCATGGCGCCCAGGTGTCGGCCAGCTCGCCGCGCAGCGCGCGCGCTCCGCCGGCCTGCGCCGCCGGACTTTCGCCCGCGGACCGCGCCGCGCCGCGCCGCGCCGCCGCCGCCGCCGCGCGCCGCTCGCGCGCCTGAGACCAGACAGGGTTTTGATCGAGGCGCGAGTTGCTTGAAAAAGGCTCGCGACGCTCAGACTCTGAGACGCTAATAAGCACAGCACGGACGTCGGTGCGGCGGTGCGCTTTCCGGCGTCGGCAGGCCCGGGAGCCGCGTGCTGGTGGTTCGAGGCAACCATGAGTGGCACGCCAGCCTGAGCGGCCTCAGGCTGCTTCAGCTCCGATGGAGCGACAGTCTGGATGCTTTCCTGCAGTGGGCGCTCGCTCGCCCCTCGCGGCCGAATCGCAAGGTTGCAAGTAAAGGCTTTGCTGCGTCATTCAGCACATCACATCGCGTGCGGCCAACCCCATGCGAACAAGGACGATGGAGGTTCTGCGAGAGAGCAGCTCGGCCGCCGAGGAGGCACAGGATCCTCAACGAAGGGCGTCATCACATGATCATAATTAGGTGGAGAGAATGAGGGCAACAATGAGGCCGAAGAGAGCGAGCGCCTCAGCGAAAATGAGAATGAGGATAAGGCCGACGAAGAGGCGGGGCTCAATGCCGACCATCTTGACGCCAAGGTCGCCGACCTCGCCAATGGCATAGCCAGCGCCAAGACCGCTAGCACCGACGGCGAGGCCGCCAGCGAAGTGCTTGAAGCCGGTATCCCAGCCGTAGATGTTGGTATAGAACTGGTTGCGCAGCACGGGCTGGTCGATGCCCGAGGCGAGCAGCACGGACACGATGAGGCCGTAGATGCCAATGACACCCGCCATGACGACGGGAATCACGTTCTTGAGCACGGCCTCCGGGTTCATGACACCCATTGCCGCGATGCCGACGCCGGCCTTGGCCGTGCCGTAAGCCGCGCCGCAGTTGGCCAGCACGAGCGCCAGGCTCGCGCCGGCCATGCCGAAGAAGACCGGCATCGCCGTGCCCACGTCCAGGTCCTCCGACATGATGCTCGAAAGGGAGACCGAGGGGCCGCCGCCTGCTGCCGCGCCGCGCGCGCCGCCGCCGCCTGCCGCCTGCCGCCGCCCTCCGCCGACGCCGCCGCCGCCGCTGCCGCCGCCGCCGCCGCCGCCGCCGCCGCGCGCGCCGCCGATCTCTCGCGCTCTGCGTGCGTGGCGCGGCGGCCGCTTCGCTCGATCATGATCGTGAAAGGGAGCTCGACCGGCGCCCAGGCCGCCTCCGGCCCAGAGGCGCCCCGGGGGGCGCGCCACTGCCCGCAGCCCGAGCCGCAGGAGGGGGGCTGCACTGGGCGAGGCTGCGTGGGGCGGCCACGGTTTTGCTGCAGTGGACGGAGTGGAGGCTGAGGGCACCGCTTGGACCTTGAGGGGAAGCTGCGGGCCAGTGGGCCAAGGTGCCAAACTTAGTGGGGGATGTAACTAATGGTAGTAGCTGACACAGCAGCGCGGCGACCCGGGCCGGGCCGTCGCCGACCCCGAGGAGATCGACTGCAGTGCGACCTCGGCGAGCTTGGAGAGAATGCATGATCTTGAAAACAGGAGGGTCGGATGGAGTGCCACAATGGCTGGGAGGCGTGGACGGGATGATGGGGACGGGGCGCTCTTGTTCTCATCGTCAGGGAAGCGCAAAGATTTACTTACTTGCTCCAGTTGCCTCCTCGCCTTGAGCAAGAAAGGTTCGTGGTATGTGTTACCGTAAAAACGTGATGGACGAGAGAAAGGCGAGATGGCCTTGCACTCCTTGTTCTTGCGCAAGCGTGATCTTATGCAAGCGTGAACATTTTATAGCCATCTGCCTTGCCTTGACAGTGAGCAAGAAAGGTCTGGTACCACTCGTACAATGATAGCACGATGGACTTTAAGCGATGTCATCGCTACCGCATCGCTCCATGGACCTGCCTGTACACGGTCAATCTGAGAAGCATGAGGAGAGCAAAGTTTGGCCGCAGTGGCCGGCACGATCTTCACCTCAGAATCGTCAGCAATGTTGCTGGTGCGTAGCAATGTGGCTGCAAACTACTAGGCCAGCTAGCTAGCTAGAGAGCTAGCGAGCTTAGCTTGCAGCTCGACGAAGTTCGCTTGTTTTGCTCGCAGCTGATTTCGTCGCTCGCAATCTTGGCTCGCCTGGAATCGGCACTCATCGCTCGCGTAAACCAGGCCCGACTTCGGTCCCGCTTCACTCTACCTTTTAGCTAGCTAAGAGCTAAGCTTTACAACCAGGGCGACGAGCACAACTCCGTGGCGACGGCCGTCTGCGCTTGTGCGGCGCCCCGGAGAAGCAGCTGATCCTCGCCGTTGGCGCCTGGAGCTCCAAGTCAACTTGAAGTCGAAGTTCGTTCACTGACTGACTCACTGTGAAGTAGCCGACCGTGACAAGAGGCGCGGTCCGAGTCATCTGACCTCGTTGCTCGGGCGGCCTCGCTCGCGCGGCGGCGGCGCGCGGCAGAGCGGCAGCGGCCTGGCGGCGAGCGGCGGCAAGCGGGCGGGCGAGCGGCGGCCGCGGCGAGCGGCGCAGCGCGGCGCGGCAAGCGCGGCGGCGCGGCGGCGCGGCGGGCGTGGCGGCGGTTGACGGCGCAGCCGGCGGGCCTCAGGGCAGGCAGGCAGGCAGGCAGGCTAGCGGCAAGCCACGTCAGCGCGGCGCGGCGCAGCGGCGGCGCGCAGGAGGCGTGCGTAGCGGCGTAGCGGCGAAGCGGCAAGCGGCGAAGCGGCAGGATGGTGGTACTCTCGGTGGCGGTGCTGTCCAAGACGGGCAAGGTGCTGGTGGCCAGGCAGTATGTGGACATGTCCCGTATCCGGATCGAGGGCATTTTGGCGGCCTTCCCCAAGCTCGTGGACCCGGGCCCGGAGACCTATTCGTCGTCGAGCGGCAAGCAGCACACGTACGTGGAGACGGGCAGCATAAGGTATGTGTACCAGGTGATCGAGAGCCTGTACCTGGTGCTGGTGACGACTCGCGGCAGCAACATCGTGCTGGACCTGGACACGCTGCGCCTGCTGAGCAAGGTGGTGCCAGAGTATGCGACGCACGTGACGGAGGAGGACATCTCGCGGAACGTGTTTGACCTTGTGTTTGCGTTCGACGAGGTCATCACGCTCGGGTACAAGGAGAACGTGACCCTGGACGGCATCCGCACCAACCTGGAGATGGACAGTCACAGCGAGAAGCTGGCTATGATGGTGGAGGAGGGCAAGATCAAGGAGGCCCAGTCCGAGGCGTCCAGGAAGGCCAAGGAGCTGTACACGAAGCGGGCTCAGATGGCCATGTCCAACCTCGGCAACAACTTCGGCCGCGGTGGTGAAGGTGCCCCAGGCATGGGGGGCATGGGCGGCGGCATGGGCGGCGGCATGGGCGGCGGCATGGGCGGTGGCATGGGCGGCGGCATGGGCGGCGGCATGGGCGGCGGCATGGGTAGCGGCATGGGCGGTGGCATGGGCGGCATGGGCAGCGGCGACGTGGACCAGCCCACGTACGGCATGTCGAGCAGCTCCTCCTCGGACACCAAGAGCAAGAGTGGGTCGAAGCTGGGCGGTGGCCTTAAGATCAGCAGCTCCAAGGGCAAGAGCAACATGGGCCGTCTGGAGCAAATGGCCAAGGAGGAGGGCACCTCCGTCAAGGCCTTCATGGCACAGGAGACGTCCAAGACCCAGGCGGCCGCCCCGGGCGCCGTGGTGCGCACCGACCCGATCGAGGTGCGCCTCGAGGAGGCGCTCACTGTGCGCTTTGACAAGGACGGCGCGCTGCACAAGATCACTGTGGTTGGGTCCATTCAGCTTCTGTGCCACGAGGCCGACACCAAGGTGCGCCTGGAGCTGGAGGACTACGGCGACACCTCCATGTTCACTTTTCAGCCCCACCCAAACCTGTCCAAGCAGGACTTTGCTGACTCCAAGGTGCTGCAGCTCAAGAACGCCGACAAGGCCTGGCCCAAGGAGAAGCAGCTCAGCATCCTCAAGTGGCGCTACGCCGCCGAGGAGGACGAGTCGCAGCTCCCGCTCAAGGTCACCTGCTGGCCCGACGTCAACGATGACGGCACCACCAATGTCAACATGGAGCTCGAGCTCCTCAACGAGCACATCTCTCTCAGCAACGTTGTTGTCAAGATTCCGCTCAACACTTCCGACGAGCCCGAGATTATCGCCATCGAGGGCGGCTCCACCAAGCACAACGCGCGCCAGCACCATCTTGACTGGGAGCTCCACCTCATCGACAAGGACAATGCATCCGCACAGCTCGAGTTCGCCGTGGCGTCCAAGAGCGAAGAGGACTTTTTCCCCGTCGAGGTCTCCTTCGAGTCCACTGATACCATCTGCCCGGTCCACGTCAAGCAGGTGTCGCAGATTGAGTCTGGCGAGCCTGCCAAGTTTGGCCTCTACCGCCAGCTCCAGACCAAGCAGTACGAGATCGTTGCCCAGGTAGAGTAGCTCTAAGATGAAAAAGCATTGCATTGCAGACGTGGGGACCTGTGAAGTGTGGAGTGACTATGTGACGCCGGAGAGAGTGCGAACGACAAATGCATGCATGCAAAGGCAACGAGCGGCTGAGCCTCCTTTCTGTGTGGAGTGACTGTGTGACGCCGGAGAGAGTGCGAACGACAAATGCATGCATGCGAAGGCAACGAGCGGCTGAGTCTCCTTTCCGTGTGAAGTGATTGTGACGCCGGAGAGAGTGCGAACGACAATTGCATGCATGCGAAGGCAACGAGCGGCTGAGCCTCCTTTCCGCTCGAGATGTCCTCGCCGCAGAGCGCGCGCGAAATGCGCGCCGCAAGACGCGTTTCGGTCTGGTTCAAGCCATTCTCATCGTCAATTGCTCGCTTTCGAAGAGATAGATGATGCTGCTTCCACGGCACAGCACAGCACAGAGCACAGCACAGCACAGCACAGAGCACAGCACAGCACAGAGCACAGCACAGCACAGAGCACAGCACAGCACAGAGCACAGCACAGAGCACAGCACAGAGCACAGCACAGCACAGCAAGGACTCTTTCTCTGTTTCTAAAGTTATAATCAGGCTCGGCTCTCTGTTTGTTTACGCGACGTTCTCGAGAATGATGGCAATGCCCTGACCACCGCCAATGCAAGCGCTGCCAATGGCGTAGCGCTTGGACGGGTTGCGGACGAGCTCATGGGCGAGGGTGCCCATGATGCGCGAGCCGGAGGCGCCGGTGGGGTGGCCCTGCGCGATGGCGCCGCCCTTGGACTGCACGCCCTCCTTGTCGAGGTCAAAGCCGAGGTCCTTCTGGCAGGCGAGGAACTGGGAAGCGAAGGCCTCGTTGATGTCGATGAAGTCCATGTCCTGGATGGTGAGGTCGGCACGGCGGAGAGCCTCCTGGATGGCCGGGACGGGGCCGATGCCCATGATCTCGGGCGGCACACCGGCGACGGCGTAGGCGACGACGCGGGCCATGGGCTTGAGGCCGTGCTGCTTGACAGCCTCGGCGCTCGCCAGCACGACGGCGCCGGCACCGTCGGAGATGCCCGAGGCGTTGCCGGCCGAAACGGTGCCGTCCTTCTTGAAGAGCGGCTTGAGCTTGGTGAGCGACTCGAGCGTGGTCTTGGGGCGCGGGTGCTCGTCGGTGTCGAAGTCGTACTCGCCCTTCTTCTTGTCCTTGAGCTTGATGGGCACGATCTCGTCCTTGAAGAGGCCGGCCTCGTTGGCCGCGGCCCACTTCTGCTGCGAGCGCAGCGCGAAGGCATCGGCCTCGTCCTTGGTGATGCCGTACTTCTCCGCGAGGTTCTCGGCCGTGATGGCCATGGGGCAGCCAACGTGCTTGTCCTGCAGGCCCTCCCAGAGCGTGTCCACCAGGGGCGGGTTGACGCCGAGCGGCGAGCCGAAGCGCAGGTGCGTCTGGTACGGCGCCTGGGACATGCTCTCGGCACCGCCGGTGAGCACGACGTTGGCGTCGCCCAGCAGAATGTCCTGCACGCCGCTCACGATGGACTGGAAGCCCGAGCCGCAGAGACGGTTCACCGTCAACGCCGGCGCCTCAAGCTTGACGCCGGCCTTGAGCGCCACGTGGCGCGCCAGGTACGCGACATCCGTCGTGGTCTGCTGCACATTACCCACGTGCACGGCGTCCACAATGTCCGCGCTCGGCAGCTCCGCCAGGGCGCCCTTGGCCGCCTCGGCGCCCAGCTGCACGGCCGACAGATGCTTGAGGCTGCCGCCGAACGTGCCGAAGGCCGTGCGCTTGGCCGCCACCACGAAGATGTCCTTGGTCACCGCGCTCATCCTGCCAGCTGCTGCCTGCCTGCCTGCCTGCCTGCCTGCCTGCCTGCCTGCCTGCCTGCCTCTTTGCCTCTTGCTTCGCTCCTCGGCGGCTGTTTCGGGTTTGCTGCCGCTGCTGTGCTGCACCCGGCCAGCTCGGCGCTGCCGCGGAGTCCGCTCCTCTCGCCTCTTTCAAGCCCCAAGTCCTGCACGTTTCAGGGCTGGCTGACACGCCGGCGGCGCGAGCTTGCCAAGCCTGCAATGCAACTTCCTGCCTGCCTGTAAGCTGCGGAAGCCTGGCCTCGACTTGGAGTCTCGGCGCCCGTCACGGTCAGACGGTCTGCCTCTGTCTGGCCTGTAACATACATACTCCGCGCCGTGCCGCACTGCCGCCGCGTATCATGATCAGAGTGGGACGGGACACTGCGCGCTGGCACGCTCGGCTCGCTCGGCCCGCCCGGCCCGGCCCGACTCGCGGCAGCACCTCGCAGACCCGGCGCCGCCGCCGCCGGCGCGACGCGAGGGCCGGCCGGCGCAGGCGGCGCTGATGCCGCGCCGCGCAATGCGATGCGCGCCGCGCGCCGCGAGCGGCACCTGCCAGGCAGAGGGAAACCCTGCGCCGCGCCTTGCAGGGCGGAGAGTCCCTATCCGCCCCCGCGCCGCGCCCGGCCGCGCCGCTTGACGCCGCCGCCGCCGCGCGCGGAGGGGGGCGGCGCGCGAGTCCGCGCGCGGCGAGGCCGCATTACCGAGGCGGGCTGGCACCCCCGGAACCTCCGGAACTCTAGGCACCGCCGGCACCGCGGGAACCCAGGCACCGGAAGAACGCCGGCGCGCGGTAACCTGCGCAACGCGCGGCGGCGCAGCGAGGGAGGCCAGGCCAGAGGCCAGGCCAGGCAAGGCCAGGCCAGGCCGGGCAGGGCGAAGCGCGGCGCGCGAAGCGCGGCGGCAGAACGCGGCGGGCCGGCGCGCGCGCGGCCGCGGCGGCGCGAGCGGAGCGGCGCCCGCCTCGAGCGCGCGCGCGGGCACGCGCGCGGGCGAGCGCGCCGCAGCGGAAAGGGCGAGCGCGAGCGCGCCGGCATGGGCGAGGATGAGGTGCTGGCGCGCAAGGAAGCGCTCCTGCGCGCGGTGGACGCGGAGGAACGCGCCGGCAGGGACCTGGTGCGCGCGCTGCGTGAGCTGCGCGAGGCGCTGGAGCGGCCGCGGGAGGGAGGGCGGACCGCCGCTGCCGAGGCGGCTGCGCACGCGCAGCCGCTCGCGGACCTCCTGGCCGGCCTCAAAGCTGACACCCTGGGCGCGGCCAGCCTTCGTGAAGACCTGCGCGGCGAGTGTGAACGCGCGCAGGCGGCGCTGGACCGGGCCCGCCGCGCGACTCCCTCTGCTGCTTCTGGGTCTTCGTCCTCGTCTCTGAACGGCGCCGCTAGGCCGGACCCCCCCTCTGTAGTCTCTACTGCTGCTGCTCCTGCTGCTGCCCCTATTGCCGCTCCTGTCCCTGCCCCTGCTGCTCCTGCTGCTCCTGCTGCTCCTGCTGCTCCTGCTGCTCCTGCTGCTCCTGCTGCTCCTGCTCCTGCTTCGGCAGGCGCAGCGCCAGCGTCGGACGCATCCACGCGATCAGTGTCGCCAGCGTCCATGTCCGCGCCCAGCGCGACAGGGCCGCGGCCCAAGCTGACGGGCTTCGCCGTGAGCATGCTCTCGCTGGACGATTGCGTGCGCAAGCTCAAAGAGGAGTCTGCCGCGAAGGAGTACAAGAATGTAATTGTGCTGCTGGAACGTATTCGCAACATCAGGCGCATCACGATGGAGGACATGAAACGCACGGGCGCCGGCGGCAGAATCGGGTCGCTCGTGAAGAACTGCCCGGACGAGGCAGTGCGAAAGGTGGCCATCACGACGACCAAGGTCCTCAAGGAGAGGCTCGCGGACGCCAAGCGCGAAAACCAGCGCGCAGAGGCGGCCAAGATCACCAAGGACCAGGCCGAGAAGCGCCTGCCGGAGTCGGTCGCGCGCGCCGAGAAGCGCAGGCGCGAGACGGCCGAAGCAAAGAGCGCCAACCGGACGCGTGTCCTGCACCCGGACGACCCGTCCCTGCGCAGAGACAAGGACAGAGAACGGGAAAAGCCGCGCGCCGGAGCTAGCAGCGCCAGCGCCGACCGCAACGGGAGCAAGGCCGCCGAGAAGGCGGACCGCAAGGAAAAGAAGAGCAAGAAGAGCAAGAAAGACAAGAAGGACAAGAAGGACAAGCAGCGGTCGCGAGATCGCGACGACGACTCGGACGAGGACTCTGGCAGTTTGAGCGATGGCGCGCCGCCCATGGACTTTGAGGCATTCATGAAGGCCAGACAGCGCAAGCTGCAGCAGGCGCGAGAGCTCACGGACCTCGAGGAGGAGTACAGCGCGCGGATCGGCGAGGAGGAGGACCGCCAGGCGGAGCTCGAGGAACGTCGCGAGCGCGAACGCGAGCGCGCGCGCAAGAAGATGCGTGCTGCGCGCTCGGGCTGATTTTTGTCTCCTTGCTTTTTGTGTTGTATGCATGGCACATGGTGTTGCTGGGAGCAACCTCGTGTGTAATGTCATCTGACGACGATGGTGACGATAATACTAATGGCGGTGGGGATGAAGATGACGACTGCTTCAATTTTTTTCGCTTCCTCTGATCATTTTGGTCTCCTCTTTCTCTCTCTAGCTAGCTAGCTAGCCTGCAAGTACAGGCGCCTTTCCAAAGCGCCTCCATGTGCAGTGCAGGAAAGTGCGCCGCTGCTCAAGGTGCGGCGGTGCCGCCCTCCCATGTGGACGCCGGCATGCGTGGCGACCTGGCCCATTTTGACGTAGTCTCCGAGTGTTGAGGCATGCTCAAGTTCTCCCGGGCCACGCGCACCTTGGTCTACGGGCTGGGCTAGCGAAACGGCTTAATGCGCGACGCGCACGAAGATCTTGTGTTCTTTGAGTTACTTATTTACCACACGAGTCTGCGCCGCGGACATGTGTATCTCAGTATCAGTCGGGGTCGGCGGCCTGCAGAGTGCGTGCGAATCTTCTGCTAGTTTGTTTTCGGCTTTTGCATTTCGCCATGTCAGCTCAGGGGCTGTCGCTACGTCATGGGTCTGTTTCATAAAGGTCCCCATGTTGCCAGCGCTGCGGGCCGGCGCTGTCGGTCGGCGCTGCTGGTCGGCTTGATCCTCTCCCCGCCGGCGCTGCGCCGCTGCGGGCGCCGCTGCTCTATCTTCAGAGGATAATCATTCAAGCACTCACACACTCACTTGGCGCGGCGTTTGGCGAGGAAAGAGAGAATGTGGCGGCCGTGCGTGTACTGCGCGAGAATCTCGCTGCGTGCGTCAACCTCGGCAGCGATGCGGTGGCGGCGAGCCTTGTCGGAGATATCATAGGCGCGCTGCAGGACGAAGTTCGCGTACGGGTCCTTCATCAAGTTGAGCAGCAGCCAGTCAGGCGAGTCCAGCACGCGCGTGACAATTTCGCCGGCCTGCTCCGGCGTGCCGGTCACCAGACACTGTTCCACGAGGTGCGAGCCGAACTTGTGCTGCGCCAGGTCGACGCAGCGCGCCGCGACAAAGGCCTGGATGCGGTCAGCCTGGTCCTGCTGGCCAAACTGCAAGATGTGTTGTAAGATGAAGTTGCCGTGCTGGTCGAGCGCCAGGCGCGAGTAGTCGCTCTCCACCTCGTCGATGATGGCAGCAACGCGCGCCGACCGGCTGCGGTCGCAGTCCGCGAGCGCGCGCTGCACAAGGCGGCACGCGTTCGGGTTCACGGCCATGGCCATCACCTGGCCGGCCACCAGCTCCTCCACCGTGTCAATGAGCGTCTGGCAGCGCGCACGCAGCGTCGGCGACTCGGACCGGACCATGGCCGAGAGAATCTGGCCGTGGTTATTGCTGCTGCCGCCGCTGCCGCCGCCCGAGCCGGAGCCGCCGGACGACATGCACGAGGCGCCGCCGAGCGAGCCGAGGCCAGCCGAGGAGGCGCCGCGACCACCGCCGCGCTGGCCGCCGCCGCCGCCGCCACCGCCGCTGCCCGCGATGGCGCCGCGCGCCAGCGTGACGTGTTTGAGGCCGCGGCCGGGGCGCAGCGTGAGCTCGGGGCTGAGGTCGTGCTGCAGGACGAGCAGCGCCTTTTGCAGCACGTGCGAGGCGTGTGAATCAACCGCGGCCTCCCAGATCACGTCCGGGTTGAGAAGGAGCTCCTCCATGAGGTCAATGCGCTCCTCGGGGCCGGCCAGCTCCAGGATGCGCTGCACGACGCGGCATCCGTGCGGGTGTTTGCTCAGGCTGAGGATCTCGGGCTGCATGGCACGCGCCACGGCGTTGCGCAGCTCGCTGGACGCGTGCTGCAGGAAAACCTGGATGACGTAATTTCCGAAGAGGTCCTTGGTCACGCCGATGACGTCCTGCATAAGCTCCTCCATGAGCGCCTTTTGGTCCTCGCGCGCCGCACGCGGCATGACCTGCTGCAGGTACCGCGAGCCCATGGAGTCGCGTGCGAACTCAAGCACGTGGCCGCGCAGCTCGGCGGCCGTCGGCCGACCGCCGCGCTGCTTGAGGCTGGCGAGGGCGGCCGATCCGGCGCTGCGGCTCGAGTCGCCGTGCTGCTGCTGTTGCTGCTGCTGTTGCTGCTGGTGCTGTGCAGAGGTGCCGCGGTGCCGCTGCGGCGAGGGCGAGGCCTGGCGCTGATGCGACTGCTGCGGCGACGAGGCGGAGGGCACCGGCGAGGTGGCGGCCTGCGCCTGCATGAAGGCGGCGGCGCCAGGATAGCCCATCATGAGCGGTGACCCGGGTGATCCCATGCCCATGCCCATGTTCATGCCCATGCCCATGCCGACGCCCATGCTCATGCCGAGGTTCATGTTGGCGGCGGCCTGCTGCTGAGCAAGCATCATGTGCTGCATGTACATGACGAACTGCTGCTGCATGGCGGCCTGCATGGCCGCCTGCATCTCGGGGTCGAGACCGGCGCCCGCCACAGACGGCATGCCAAAGGGCGGCATGCCCATGGCTTGCTGCTGCAGCTGCCCATGCTGCAGCATGGGCGGCTGCTGCGGCTGCTGCATGGGCGAGGAGGCGAAGCCCGGCACGGGCGAGCCGAGGCCCGCCATTGCAGCCTCAGTGTACATGGCCTGGTCCGGCGGCGCGTACGGCATGGGCTCGAAGCCCGGCGGTGCGGGCGAGGAGCTTGGTCCAGGCGAGGCCGTGGAGCCGGGCGAGACGGAGATGGAGGCCGTGGACGCGTCCCCACCGTCGGACGACATGAAGGACGAGCTGCGCTGGCGCAGGCCGCCGGTGGGCGCCGGGCGGAAGCAAGGCGCTGCTGGCAGGGCGCCGTCGTTGTCATCGTCGTCATCGTCTGTGTGCTTGGCGTTGTCGCCGTCTTCGTCCGAAAGCAGGACGTCGGCCGGGATGTCGTGGAGCGAGGAGGCCGCCGGGTTCGGCTCCGGAGACGTGCGATCAAAGAGCATCTCCGGGAAGGCGCGGCGCACGAGCTCGGCGGAGTTGACCCTGCGCAGACGCATCTTGCGGCGCGGTGCAGCCGGGTCAGGCGAGGCGCTGGAGGCCGGGTTCGCGCAGCCTGGGGAGAGGCCGTTGGCGGCCGACGAGGCGGCGCGCATGTCTCCCTCGTCGTCCTCGCCCTCGTCGTCGTCCTCCTCCTCGTCATCAACCAGCTCAATGGTTGTGGGCAGCGTGGTCCACTCGGGCGGGTGCTCGTAGACACCGGCCTCGCGGCGCAGGCGCAAGTGGTCGGCGCCGCCGCGCAGGGTGTCGCCGGAGAGGTTGTTGGGGAAGTTGGCGAAGGTAGCGCGGCGCATGAGCGTCTTGCGGTTCTGTGCCTCGGTGGCTGGGTCCAGGCCCGCGCCGTTGGCGGCGTAGTCGTGCACGGGCGGCACCTTGCCGGAGGGCGAGGCTGCGGTCGCGGCCTCCTCGCCCTCGAAGAAGCTATCGGTGCGCTTCGGGACGCGCGGTGTGGTGAGGAAGTCCAGGAGCGTCGAGGTGGCCAGCCCCTGTTGCGGTTCGTTGGACATGCTGGCGATGAAGTCGTCGCTCCACTTGCACTGCGCGTCCCACGTAAGTGACTTGCAGCGCTTCAGCCGTAGCAGGTCCGGGTCATGCTGCAGCTGCAGCTGCGGCTGCAGCAGATTCGCCGTCGCGCTGCAGTTCTCCATGGCCTTGCGGCAGAGCCTGACGCTGCGGCCAGCTCCTGCACCAGCCTGCTGGCTTGCCGCTAGCCCGTGCGAGCGCTGCGCTGCGCTTCCCGTGCCCTCGCTCTGCCGCCCGCTCGAGTCCGGGACTGCTCCCGCGTCCACAGGGCGTCTCTCGGCGCGGCCCGTTCGCGTGCGCCCGTCCGGTCTCTGCGCGCCCGCCCAAGCGAGCGCGCGCGCGCGCGCGCGAGCGAGCGAGCGAGCGAGCGAGCGAAGCACGCGAGGGTCGCGTGCGTCCCACGCAATCACGAGTCCCTCGCCTCGCCTCGCCGCGGCGTCGCTCTGCCTGGCGCACCCGCGGCGCGCCGGCCGGCCGGCCCGAGGCAGCCCGCCGGCGGGAGGGTGGGGCGGAGCCGGGGCGCGGCGGGCGGCGGCTCTCTCGCCTCCTCTCTCTCTCCCCTCTCCCCGGCGCTCTGGCCGCCGGCGCTCGCTCCGCGCCGCGGTTGCGCGCCGCCCTGCTCTGCTCCGCCTGCTGAGCTCGCTTTCCGGGGCACGCACTGCACTACGCTGCACTAGGCTAGGCTAACTTACTGCCAGTGAATGCGGCCGTTCGTCCCGAGTCCTCTGATCATGGCAGGCAACAGCCGTTTCCACAGCCTGCTCAGACTGCCGCTGCGCAGCTGACCGCTGCGCAGCTGACCGCCTGCAGGGGGGCCACGTCGCTCGGCGCCACCGCAACTCGTGCGGTGTGAGAGATGGTGAGGAGGAGGAAGACGCGGAGGACAGCGAGGTGCCGCACGGACCGGGCTCCGGGGCAAAAGGAGGGCCTGACGCCGCCGCACCCAATGCGCGCCTCGCATTGTGCACAGTCAACTTGAAGCCTGGACGGAGCTCGCGGGCCTCGCGACTCGGTGGGTCGCCGGGGTTCCTTTCCTCCTCATAGTTAGTTACAGAGAAAGAGAGAGAGAAAGAGAGAGCCTGACACGTCGTCCGCTGGTCTTTCTTGTTAATGGTTTGACTTCCTTTCTTTCTTATTACACAGCATCATAGAAAAGAATGTAGGGCTCTTGAGCCACCACCTGGGCCCAAGCACACGGCTCGACGCGGCTATCGTCCAGGAGAACCCAGCGGTCCTGGTCAGCCAAGGGCCGCACGTAGGCTACGTAGTGGCCCGTCTGGCACGAGTTTCCCAGATGCACGATGATGGCGCGCAGGATGAGGCGCTGGTCGTCCGAGAAGGTCAAGTCATCCTGAAAAGAAACATTCGCAGCGACCTTGGCGCCCGAATTTGCGAACCGCTTCAGGTGCACCACGAAGACCTTGGCCAGACGCACAATCGGCGTCGAACGCACGGCCGGCACCTTGGTGGCGCAGGAAGGGCACGCGTAAGCGTTCTCGCCCTCCAGCAACTCCGTCGACGCCAGCTCGTTCAGCAGATCCGTGAGGGCAACAGGCGTGGCTCCAGGCGCCACGGGCAGGCTCACATCCAGCACGCAGTCTAGCGGCTCGGAGCGGTGCTGGCAGCGCTGGCACTCGATTGACGTCTTGGCATCCACTGCGAAGAGCGAGCGCAGGCGCCGCTTGCCCTCATGTCGCTGTGACGCAGCCAGGAGCGCCTCCACGTAGCGGCGCAGGAACTCGTGCGCGTCTTGCTGCTGCCGTGGCAGCCCGTCGCTGTACAGAGGCATGGCCATGCAGCGGAGCAGTCTCAGAGGCGCAAGCAAGGGCGTCTCAGAGGTCTCCAGGCTACCCAAGAGGCTCGCGGTTGCGCACAGCGCGCAGTTGCTCCACTTGCAAATCTCCCAGTGGCCCTCTGGCGTCGCCGACAGGTCCTCGCGAATCGTGGCTCGGAAGCTCGGGCAGTGCAGCAGAGCCTGCAGCACCGTGTTCATGAAGCACAGGTTGCAAGGATTCTGCAGTCCTCGCGGCGTCAGGACCTCTTGCACTCCGCAATACCTGAAGCTTGCCGGCGAGCGTCTCTCGTTCACAACCGTGACTTCTTCTTCGTCTTGTTGTTGTTGTTGTTGGTCTCCTTGTTGTTGGTCTCCTTGTTCGTGGTCGAGGTCAATCCAACCCGAATGAACGGGGGTCTGTCTCGGTGCGCGTAGACGCTGCTGCTCGTCCTGAGGCTGCGGTGGCGCCTTGGATTGTATTGTCGGCGTTGCTGGCAACCCTGCCCATGGCGTCGGCCGCGGAAGGACGCGTGGTGGCATGTGCTGCGTCGAGCGCTCGTGCGAGGAGTGCTCCTGCGAGGAGGAAGACGTGTCGCTCAAGAGTGAGGTGCGCGGCGCACCAAGCTTGATGCGTTTGTGATTTGGGTCTGCTTGGAGCGGCAGGACCCACGGGCGCTTGCGGCCGCCGTCGATGGCGAGACCGGTCAAGTCTCGCGCCTGGACCTTGTTCGTGCTCTCCTGCGCTGCGTCTTGGCCCTGCTGCTGCGGCTCGGTGCTCTCGTCGCCATGTGTCCACCAGCGGAAAGCCTTCATGGCGTCGCCCACGAAGCGTGCCACGAGCCCAGGCGGCCTGGCCGCCGCCGCCGCCGCGTCGCTCCCGGCGGCCGCCGCGGCGTCGTGCCCGAGCTCGCCGTGCTCGCCGTGCTCGCCGACGCCGCGGCCTGGCTCCTGGCGCCACATCGGGCCCGTGCCGAGGGCAGCGCGGCCGCACAGCGCGGCGCGGCGCGCATGCGCGCGGCGCGGCTGCGCGGCGCGCTTGGCGGCTGCGCGGCGCGCTTGGGCTCTGCGCGGCCCGCGGCTCGCAGCGCTGCGCTGCACGCGGCGCTGAGCTGAGCTGCGCCGCCGGTGCCGCCGGTGCCGCCAGTGAGAAAGGACTCGGAGGAGAGGAGGCCGGCACTGGCAAAACTGAGCAAACCCAAGTCGCGCTGCGCGGGCGCGCGGCGGCGCGACGGCGCGGCGGCGCGCGCGGCGGCGGCAGCGGCGGCGGCGGCGGCGCGCGCGGCGGCGGCGCGCGCGGCGGCGGCGGCGGCAGCAGCAGCGCGCGCGGTTGCAGCAGGAGAAGCAGGAGTGGCAGCTGCAGCGACGGCTGCTCTGGCCGCAGCGCGGCGGCCGCGGTCGCTCGTGTCGTGGGCGCTTGCGGCGGCCAAGGACGAAGACGGCAGCGCGGCGAGATGGCGGGCGACTTCGATGGGTACACGATCGGGACGATCGTGGTGCTGGCGGTGACGATGCTGGTCCCGCTGAGCCTGTTCACGTGGCTGACGCGGCGGCTGTGCTGCGACCAGCAGCTGCGGCACTTCTTCGCGGCGCAGCATGAGGAATTCACCAAGACGAGCGAGACGGCGGGCCCGAGCATCCGGCCGCCGCCACGCGTGCTGCTGTCGTTCAGAGACGTGCGGTACTCGGTGCCGGTGGGCAAGAATGAGGAGAAGCAGATTCTGCGCGGCGTGAACGCGTACTTTGCGCCAGGCACAATGACAGCGGTGATGGGGCCGAGCGGATGCGGCAAATCGACGCTCCTGGACGTGCTGGCGGACCAGAAGGAGTACGGCACGATTTCGGGCGACATTCGCACGAACGGGAAGCTGCGCAGTGCGGTGTTCCGGCGCGCGTCGGCGTACGTGATGCAGTTCGACGTGCTGTACCCGGAACTGACGCCGCGCGAGACGCTCTTCTTCGTGACAGAGCTGCGCCTGGGCGAGACGGTGTCGGCGGAGGAAAAGTACCGGCGCGTGGAGAAGACGCTGGAGGACCTGGACCTGGTGCACGTGGCGGACACGCGCATCGGCATGGGCGACGGCGGCGGTGGCCTGTCGGGCGGGCAGAAGCGGCGCGTGACGGTGGCAATCGAGCTGGTGACCGGGCCGGGGCTCATTATGCTGGACGAGCCGACATCTGGGCTGGACGCCTTCGGGTCGCTGCGGCTGGTCAAGGTGCTGCGCGCGCTGGCGGACGACGGTCGCACGATCGCGTGCACCATCCATCAGCCGCGCGCCGACATCTTCCGGCTGTTCGACCGGCTGCTGCTGATGAAGCTGGGCATTGTCATGTACTTTGGCTCCATCGACGGCATCTTCCCGTACTTTGAATCGCTGGGCATCGAGGTGGATTATAGCGTGAACCCGGCGGACTTTATTGTAGACCTGACCAAGGAGAAGTCGCCGGAGGAGACTGAGGAGGAGGATCGTGTGCTGCGACGCATTGCGCTGGCGCGCGAGCGGCGCAAGGTGGTGCAGGCGGAGCAGGCGCGCCAGCAGGCGCGCCAGCAGGCGCGCCAGGGTAACCAGGCGGGCGCCGTTGCGGAGGAGAAGGAGGAGGAGGAGGAGGAGGAGGAGGAGCTCCCTCAGCAGCAGCAGCAGCAGCAGCAGCAGCAGCAGCAGCAGCAGCAGGAAAACGAGCGACCACGGCGGCCGCCGGCGCACGGCGGCACCACCACGGCGCCGGAGGCGCTGCCGGAGGCGCTGCCGGACAACGGCACGGGTTTGAGCGCGGCGCGCGACGCGGAGCTGGCGTCAGGAGCCCCAGCGCCCGGCGCGGGCCTGGGGCGCATTACAGAGGAGTCGTCTGGCGCCCTGCGCGATGCGATGGCATCTTCGCAGCAGCTGGGCGGTCCGAGCGAGGCGCCGGCGCGGCCGCCGGTGGGCGTGCCGATCGAGAACCTATCCATGATGCGGTCGGCGTCCTCGTCGTCGTCCTCGGGCGTGCCGGCGCGAGCCGGCGCGAGCGGCGCAGCGGGGGCTGCTGCCGCCGCCTCGACCG
The DNA here is from genome assembly GCA_013306675.1 of Thraustochytrium sp. TN22. NCBI lineage: Eukaryota > Bigyra > Thraustochytrida > Thraustochytriidae > Thraustochytrium > Thraustochytrium sp. TN22. The sequence goes on along the minus strand of JABLUY010000118.1, from coordinate 36,675 downwards.
CCGTGACGAGCGACAGCGAGATGTTCAAGGTGGAGCCGGTCGAGAAGCAGCCTTCGGTGCGCGGGCCCATGGTGGTGGACCTGGACAAGGTATGCGAGGCGTACCAAACGTCGCAGGTCCGCAAGTCGAACCTGCGCACGATCTACATGATCCGGCAGGGCACGTATGCGGACCTGCCGCCGCCGCTGGAGGAGTTCTTCGGGTCCAGCGGCGATGAGGACGGGCAGCAGGCCAAGTACGCAACCGGGTTCTGGAAGCAGGTGCGGTCGCTGGCGCGGCGTGCCATCGTGAACGACATGCGCAACTCGGCGTACATTTTCGGCAACTGGGTGATCGGGCCCATCATGATGCTGTTCTATGGCGCGCTGTACAGCAACGTGGAGACGCCGCTGAGCTCCAACAGCACGGCCATCAACAACAATCTTGAGGCGATGCAGGCATGCGTTCTGGACGACCCGAGCCTGGCTCTCTTTGACCCAAGCGTGACCATCAACGGGACGTCGCCCTCGCTGGCGGCCTGCGGTGGGGAGATCGCCGAGGACCAGCAGCTGGCCTTTGTGCGCGCCTCGCTCATCTACCAGTTCTTGGCAGCCGCGTACTTTTCCGAGGGTCCGTATGTGGCGCAGGTGTTCCTGGACAAGCGTATCTTCTACCGCGAGCACGCGGCACGCGCCTACAGCTCGGGCGCCTACCACTTCGCGTGGTACATTCGCACTTTTTTTGCGGCGTTTTGCAAGGGTCTGTGCTTCACGCCGCTTGGGTACTTTGCGGCGCAGCTCGAGCCGCGCGCGGAGCCGTACTTTCTGTTTGCCGTCTTCTTTGGCGGCATGAGCGCGTGTGGGTCGAGCATGGCTGTGCTGTGCGCCAGCATCTTTCCTGGGCTTCAGATCGCGTCCTCCGTCTTTGTACTTCTCAACGTGCTTGCGCAGAATCTCTGCGGGTACTGGCTCGTGCAGGCCTTTATTCCGCCGTGGTTCATCTGGATCTACTACCTGAACTTTTTCCGCTACGCTTTCGAGGGCGCGGTCTCGGGCCAGCAGCTTCCGCAGAACGCGGACAACGTGCGCGGGCGCGCCTGGCTTTACGCGCTCGTCGTCATCATCTTTGCGGTTGCCTTCCAGCTCATCGCCTTTGTCGCGACCTGGCTTGGTAACCGCACCTCGGCCACCGACTCGGCGGCGCTCTGCGTGGAGGATCCGAACGCGGACCAGGTTTTCGATGACGAGTCCTTCATCGCCGACGGCAAGAAGCGCCTCACCGAGATGCGCGCCTCCCAAATGGGCCGCGACGGCGCATCCCAACTGTCTGCAGGCTCCGAAGCCAACGCAGCGCCCATGCGCGGCGTCTCGCGCCGCAACCTCCTTGACCGCTACCGCGAGGCCCAGCTCGCCTCCGTGCGCCTCGATATCGCTCCCAAGGGCAGCATCAACACCTCGCTCGCCAACAACGGCGGCATCATTCACTACTAACTAGCTCAACAGTACGTAACGCCGCAGTCATGCTCATGATGGGTAGCTTTACCCGCACGCCACCGAATCGCACCGCATCGCTGCTGCAGTTTGCGCCTGGCTGCGAGGCCAGGCAGTCTGAGTCCTTCGGGTCAAAGACTTGGACTGGAGATCTCGCTCGCCTCTGGCGCGTGCTTGGCGAGCGCCTTTTGCAAGTAGCGAGCAAGCACGAGTAGGGCCGGCCGATCGAAAGAGCACTTTCGCAGCTTGAGAGAATCAGATAACCTACACGAGCTCCGACGCGAAAGGATTTTCTTTCGCGCGCACCGGCGCCCCGCTTGCTTGCCGAGCGCCCACCTTACGACCACGACACCGCGAGAGTATAGTACGAATCAGGACGCGAGTTTCGAACGCCGCCACGTCAGAGGGTTTGGGTCTCTGCACTGCGGGCTATGTTACAAGGTTACGGTGTTTGGAACGTACTTTGACCGAGCGAAACGCGCCGGGCCCCGGCCCCCGGCCGCGGCGGCGGACGAAGTTACGGGTTAGGCCGCCTAGGCGAAGATTACCAGTGAGAAAACCGGCTTAGGGCTGGCCTGAGTCTGCGAAGCGCAACACTATTCGTCTCTTGCCTGTGACTCGGAGTCGGCCTCGGCCTGCCAGCTGGCTGTCCGACTGAGGAGGGCCGGGTGGCCGTTGTCTCGCGGCCGAGGACAGTCTGATCAGGCAGAGGCGACAAGTCGGCGGCAAAGCGCTTCGTCGCCGCGCCGCGCCCGGCGGCTGCCAGTGCGACAAGTCGGCGGCAAAGCGCTTCGTCGCCGCGCCGCGCCCGGCGGCTGCCAGTGCGACAAGTCGGCGGCAAAGCGCTTCGTCGCCGCGCCGCGCCCGGCGGCTGCCAGTGCGACAAGTCGGCGGCAAAGCGCTTCGTCGCCGCGCCGCGCCCGGCGGCTGCCAGTGCGACAAGTCGGCGGCAAAGCGCTTCGTCGCCGCGCCGCGCCCGGCGGCTGCCAGTGCGACAAGTCGGCGGCAAAGCGCTTCGTCGCCGCGCCGCGCAGTGGCGGCGCGCGGCGCAGCGTCAAGCCGCGCACGCAGGGCACGCCGCGGCGGCCAAGAAGGCAAGGGCCGCTCGTCGACCAGGAGCGACGCGCGCGGCCTGCGCGCCTCGCTCAAGCGGCTGTCCGGCAAGGGGTGGCGCACGAACGCCGGGGAGGCGTCCGAGGACGAGACCACGGAGTACGACGACACGACGGAGATGGACGACGAGGACGACCTGGACTCGCTCTCGCACAGCGGGCTCAGCCAGGCGTCCTTCGAGCAGGTCTTCAGCACACGAACTCCCGATCCTGCCCGGATCGCTGTCTTGTTCGAGCGCGCAGGCACGCTTCAGCTCATCAACCGCATCCACGCTTCATCTGCCATTTACAACACCAACCTCAGCACTCGAACTCCCGATCCTGCCCGGATCGCTGCCTTGTTCGAGCGCGCAGGCACGCTTCAGCTCATCAACCGCATCCACGCTTCATCTGCCATTTACAACACCAACCTCAGCACTCGAACTCCCGATCCTGCCCGGATCGCTGTCTTGTTCGAGCGCGCAGGCACGCTTCAGCTCATCAACCGCATGCACGCTTCATCTGCCATTTACAACACCAACCTCAGCACTCGAACTCCCGATCCTGCCCGGATCGCTGTCTTGTTCGAGCGCGCAGGCACGCTTCAGCTCATCAACCGCATGCACGCTTCATCTGCCATTTACAACACCAACCTCAGCACTCGAACTCCCGATCCTGCCCGGATCGCTGTCTTGTTCGAGCGCGCAGGCACGCTTCAGCTCATCAACCGCATGCACGCTTCATCTGCCATTTACAACACCAACCTCAGCACTCGAACTCCCGATCCTGCCCGGATCGCTGTCTTGTTCGAGCGCGCAGGCACGCTTCAGCTCATCAACCGCATCCACGCTTCATCTGCCATTTACAAACACCAACCTCAGCACTCGAACTCCCGATCCTGCCCGGATCGCCGCATCGTTCGAGCGCACACTCGTGGTTCAGCTCATCAACGACGTCGTACCGCTGGCCTGGACCGCCATATCGTCGTCTCACCACGCGCGGCATGCATGCTCTCACAAGCGCCCCGACAGCCAACCTGACCGGCCACCACTTGGGGCAGACCCTCATTTCTATAGTCTAAGGTGAGTAGGCCCGGCGCGGTCGCGGAGTAAAAGGAAGGGTCGCCGAGAGTGGCAGCGACTCGGACTCGGACTCGGACTTCACTGTCGGAGTTACGGTTACGGTCATGGTCACGTACCGGCCACTGGCAGGCCCGGCCCCGAGCCCCGGGCCCGGTCCCGGGTCCACCGTGACTCGGCCTGCAAGGAGTGGCAGTGGGAACAGAACGAACGAACGTCACGCGAGAACTCCGAAGACTAACCCCTCGCTGAATCATCGAAACACCCAGACACAGTGGCTTGCGCCTGCCGCTATGGTAGGACACTTATTACGGACCACCGATAAAATGAACCGAAATGCCGGAGCTGTCCGTGGCCTAGTAATCACATAGGCCTTGCTAGGAGTTGCTGGTGAATGACGTTGCATAAAAACTTGAATTGGACCGACCGCGGTTGGATGCCGCCGGTGCGGTGGTAGGTTAGCGACGCTCATGAAGCTCGTCACGAGTCACTTCAGGTGCTCCGAAAGTTCTGACGCCAAACTCGTAGCGCAACTCGACAAGCACGGCGCTCGCCACAGACTCAGACCTTCGGAAGTTGGAGTCTTGTTTCAGCAATCCACTAGTTCACCATATTATATAAGGGGGTGCTATATACAAGAATAAGGTTTGTGATTGTCGGTCCATTTTAAATGTCAAGGGCCTCTCCGGGCCCTTTTTTTTACAGACTTCAATCAAACCTATCGTGTCCGCACCTTCAAAAATTTTCTCACCTCAGGTTTTCTGCACTCTGCCTTGGCGATGGCTTGCCCATCGGCAAGTTCCGGGTCTCGCGCGCGAAATTGCTGAAGCAAGGTTTTCTCCATTACGAAACCCGGTCCAAATCGGAGTTCTTACCCTAGTGCCTGCCTGCCTGCCTGCCTGCCAGTGCCTGCCCGCCTCAGGCTGCCTGCCTGCGCGCGGTGGCTTGGCGGGAGCAGAGCGGAGCGCGGAGCGCGCGCGGGCGGCAGGCAGGCAGGCGGGCAGGATGCGGCGCGCGGCGGTGACGGGCGCACAGGCGTGGGCGCGCACGGCGGCGACGCGGCCGGCGGCGCGCGCATGGCCGGCGGCGCGCTGGCTGAGCGATGCGGCCGGGGCGGCGGCCTCGCAGCAGGGCGAGGAGGCGGCGGCCCTGGACGGCCGCCGCGCCGGCCCACGCGAGCCGACGCCGCGCGACTTTGAGCTCGCGCAGCGTGCGCTCGACATCATGAACGGCAGCTTCGACGACAACCCGACGCGGCGGCGGCGGCAGATCAAGGCGCAGGTACGTGGTGGACAGCAGCAGGAGCAGCAGCAGCAGCAGCAGAGCAGCAGGTTGCACTTGCTGCACTGTGTATTGCAATGGGCTAACATGACGAGGACGACGCAATGACCAAACAGGTTCTCGAGGCACGGCCGGAGCTGAAGCGCCATGAGCTTGACTCGGGTTCGCCTGAGGTGCAGAGTAGGTTGTGGTGTAGAGAGGAGCAAGGACGGCTCGCAGCGGCGCTGCGCGAGGGGGCAGGATGGAGGGAGATGGAGGCTGACTGACTGGGGACGGACGACGCAGCGGCGCACATGACGGGCCGTATCAAGCACCTGCAGGAGCACTTGGAGAAGCACCCGAAGGACCTCGGCACGAAGCGCGGCCTGGACCACCTGATTCAGAAGCGCTTCAAGGTGCTCACGTACCTGAAGCGGCAGGACGAGGCCCGGTTCGCAGAGGTTGTCAAGATGCTGCGCATCTCGATGCCGGACACGATCGACACGATGCCCCCTGGCTCGGGTGCGCCCAAGAAGAAGCGCAAGAAGATGCGCGGCAAGTTTGTGTAAGACACACACACACACGCGCACACAAAAAGACAAATGAAAAGACCGAGAAAATAAAAAAAGGAGGAAGCCTGCTTGCCTGCTCTGGCTTGGACGCGCTTGGACACGTGAGCAAGGAGCAAGGAGAGAATGAGACAAGAAACCGGAAGATGCGCAACCTCCACTTGTTGGTGTTGTTTCTTCTGGGGAATGGTCGAGAGAGGCTTTCTTTTCGCGACCCCAACTTGTTGGACTGTCCTGTCCTTGAGAAGACTTGGCCTCGATTGATTGTTTTACGAGGCCAGACAAAAGCAAGAGTGATTGGGATTGGAGCAGGAGCCACGCCTGCGAAGTGCGCTGCTTTTTAAAATCAGAGAAGCGCAAACTTCAACTTGCTGACTAGCCTTTAGAGGGTGGTCGAGTACATGAAGATGCCGAGGATTGTCTGACGAGGCCAGATCGGAGCAAGGGAAGCGCAACCTCATCTTGGGCATGAAGCCTTCGGCGATCGCGAACATGAAGGTGCTATACTTGATTGCTGTGGGATTGTTTTACGAGGCCAGGCAAAAGCAGGAGCGATAGGAGCAGGAGCCACGCGCGCGAAGTGCGCTAGTTGACACTGAAGAAGCTCACGCTCGCAGCCGCTTGCACGCCGCGACATGTCACAGTCTCGTCTCCTGGTCGTTGTCATCGTGGTCGTCGAGCCCGCTGAGAGCTCAAACGTAGCTAGTCGTGAAGGGTGAGCGGCAAGCAGGTCAGTCGGCTAGGACTTGTGGTGGCCTAGCTTACTAGCTTAGTTGGTGGTGACCTTTTCGTCGTCTTGGGAGGGAGAGAGGGGCACGGCAGGCGGCGGGGTGCTGTCGTCGTTGGCAGAGGGGAGCGGCGCGGCAGGGGGCGGCGCATCGTCGGCGGCGGGCGGGGCGCTGAGGGTGCCGCTCGTGCCATTGGAGTCGTTGGAGGCGGAGGCGCCAGTGATGCGCGTGAGGCGCTGCTGGAGGATGATGGCGTGGGCGGCGGCCTTGAGCTTGCGCTTGGCCATGGTCTCCTTGATCTTGTTCTGGGTGTCGGTGAGGTTGGTGTCCTTGGCCTGGGAGTTGAGCCAGGGATGGGCGAGGAGCTGGTCAATGTCGAGGCGCGAGGCGCGGTCGACAACGAGGAGCTTGGAGACGAGCTCCTTGGCGGAGTCGGAGACCTCGCTCCAGTACTCCTCGTCGAACTTGAAGTTGGCGGCGCGGATCTGCTTGAAGAGCTCGCGCTGGTTTTCGTGGTGAAAGGGGGGGTAGCCGCAGAGGAGGATGTAGATGATGACGCCGAAGCTCCACATGTCGACCTCCTTGCCGTACTTGTTGCCGTTGAGGATCTCGGGCGCAACGTAGCCCGGGGTGCCGCAGGAGGTGGAGAGCGCCTCGTCGGAGGAGGTGTCGTACTGCTTGGCGAAGCCGAAGTCGGCGATCTTGATGGACTCGTCGTCGTCCTTGGACAGGAGCAGAATGTTCTCGGGCTTGAGGTCGCGGTGCACGACGCCGCGGTCGTGGCAGTACTTGATGGCCTGCGCGATGGTGAGCACGAGCTTCTGGGCATCGGCCTCGGAGTAGTACTCCTTGGCAATGATGCGGTCGAAGAGCTCGCCGCCTCCGACGAACTCCATGACGATATAGAAGAGGCCCTCGCTCTTCTCGTAGAAGAAGCCAAAGAGCTTGACAATGTGCGGGCTGTCCATGTCCCTGAGGATGGCGGTCTCGATCTTGAGCGCCTCGCGGTCCTCGTGGTTGAGCTTGCTCTCCTTGATGCACTTGACCGCGTACACGGTGCCGCTGGGGTCACCCTTGCGCGTGCCCTTGCGGACCACCGAGTAGTTGCCGCGGCCTAGCGCTTCGCCCAGGTCGTACACGTTGTGGAAGGGCTCCTTGTCGACGAGATCCTCCATCTTCATCTTGGCGGCCTCGAGCGCCTTGAGCGCCACCTGCGGCGCGGCCTCGCTCCCGGTCGGCGCCAGGTGCGCCTTGGCGGTGCTGTCCGCCGCGGCCGTGGCCTTGGCAGCCGCCTCGGCCTTTTGCTTGGGAGCTGCCGACGCCGCCTGCTCCTCGTGCTTGAACTTGGTCACGTTGTGCGCAGCGGTGCCGGGTGGGGCCTCCTTGCTGCTCGTGCAGCCCATCCTCGTCCTGGTCTGCTGCTGCTGCTGCTGCTGCGTTGCGTGGCGTGGCGTGGCTTGCAGTGGCGTCCAGCCGGTTGGCGGGCGCTGACTTCGCTCGGCTCGCGCCCCGCGGCTCGCTGCCCCTCGCGTCGGGCCCCCCTTCGCTCGCAGGCCTGCTACGAGCGAGCTAGAGCTAAGAGCTAGCTAGCGAGTAGGCTGCGCCGCGGATCAAGCGAGGCCGGCTCGCTCGCCCGCCGCTCGCTCGTTCGCTCGCCCGCTCGCAGTGCTCGCTCGCCAGCGCGCTCGCCCGCTGCGCCGCTGCGCCTGCCGCCGGCGCCGCGCGCTGCTCCTCCGCCTGCGCACCCGGCCTCGGCGTTTGCGTGCGCCGGCCCGCCCTCGCCGCCGTCTCCGACTCGGAGTTCGAGTCCGAGTCACGCCGCCGCTTGCGCCTGCCTGCCTGCTCAGGCCGCCTGGCTCCAAGCCCCAGTTCGTTGGTTAGTTACTCAACGAGGAAGTTAGCCAGCGGCCACAGCGCCAAATTCGAAACTAACACGCGCTATCCTCCCGCCAACCGCGCCAACGCGCCGCGGCGCTCAACTGGGGGTCCGCGCCAGCCGCGCCTTGGCACTGGAAGGTTTAGTACTTCTACTACTTCACGGGCCTTCACGGTCAACGCCGAGCCGCGTTGGCCACGGCTGCGCAGTGCCAGTGCAGGCTGATGATCTTCGCGAGCCTCGGGCGCTACGAGCTGGCTGGCTGGCTGGCTGGCTGGCTGGCTGGCTGGCTGGCGCAGAGCGAGAGCGCAAGAACCCAGCAGCGGCCCGCCCTGCAGCAGCTGCAGGATAGTGGCAGGCAGGCAGATCATTTCTCTCAAGAAGCCACTGCAGTTGGTCATGGATGTGGACGACGGACTCGGACGGTCACTCGCTTCGCGGCGGCGCTCCAACTTGAAGTCTGCAATCCCAGTCAGTGGCCGACAGCAGTCTTGGCCGTGTCGTTCAACTATGAACCAGAACTTGGGTCGAACTTGGAATTCAAATTCGCTTCGTCCATCAACGACCAAATCGTAAACCCGCACCAAGCGCCAAGGCCAAATTTGAAAGCGCTGCAGAGGCCGCCTCGCCTGCGCGCCACGGCGGGCTGCACTGGCAGGCACGCAGGCAGGGCAGCTGGTCGAAGAGGCAGGCCGCTCGCTGCCTAGTGGCGCAGGCGCGCGCAGGCCGCCCCGCCGCCGTTACCACGAGTAGGCTGCTCCATACAAGGCGCCGGACGCCCTGCTCCCTCTGTCCATGCCCTTCTTGGCGGGCCCTCGAGTTGATGGCAGCAGGCACGCGCGAGGCGCCAGGAGCGAGGCGCCGCGACAGCGGCAGGCAGGCAGGCAGGCAGGCAGGCAGGCAGGCAGGCAGGCAGGCAGGCGGGCAGCGGCAGCAGAAGAGCAGCGGACGCCGAGCGGGAGAGCGAGCGGGCGCGGGCCAGCGACGCGGCGGCGGGCAGGCGCGCGGGCCAGGGCGCGGGCCCGGCGGGCCGGCCGGCCGGCTGGCTGGCACGTGGCGGGGCGGGCGGCGAGGGCGGAGGCGGCGGCGGCGGGGCATCGCGTGCCTGCCGGCGCGCGAGGCCGAGCGCGAGCGCGAGCGCGAGCGCGAGCGCGAGGGCGGTCGGGCGCGAGCGGGGCCTGGCCGGACGAGGTCGAGGGCCCGCCTGCCCGCTGGCACGCCCGGCGCGCACCAGCGCGCCGCGCGCGCAGCGGAGGCCTGGCTGCCTGCCTGCGCCGCTGACCGCGGACGAACCTTGCGCCGTGGAGTCCCAGGCCGCTGCTTTTTTTTGCTAGGGCGAGGGCTAGCGAGCGAGCGAGCGAGCGTGCGTGCGCGCGTGCGCGTGGGCGGGCGAGCGAGCGGGCGAGCGAGCGGGCGGGCGGGCAGACGGCGAGTGGTGAGGCGAGGCGAGGCGAGGCACGCGCCAAGCCAAGCCAAGGCCAAGCGAGGAGGGCAAGCCCCGTGGCTGTGGTCGTGAGCTCGCGCACCAAGGTAGGCAGGCACCATGAACGACTACCCGCGCGACCTGCACATCGACCTGAGCAAACTACGCGCGCAGACACTGAAGCGGTACGCGTGGTTCTACCAGGTGGACGCGCGGCCGAGCTCTCGCGCGGAGCTGGCGGCCAAGTGCGCGCAGCACTTCCTGTGCCACTATGAGATCAACGAGGGCGAGGTGCTGCGGTCCTTTGTGAACTATTGTCAGAACCCGAACGCGAGCGTGCGGCGAGCGACGGGCCCCAGCGGCGCCGCAGGCGCCAGCACTAGCACCGGCGCTGGCACTGCATCCTTCCCACCATCTGGTTTGCCGAGTCGCACGACCTCCACGGCGTCCTCGGTCGCGCAGCGGCCCTTCAAGCGCACGTCCTCAGACGTCGGGCTCGACGCACCCGCCAACAAGCGCAAGAAGCCGGCAGTCCTTCCCGAGGGCAGACTCGTGGCCGCCCGCCTGCAGGACAACTGGATGCTCACGCGCATCGTCAAGTTCGTCAAGCGCAAGCGTCTCTACAAGGTCGAGGACGCCGACGAGATGGTCAAGGAGAAGGAGATCTTCGAGGTCTCGCATGACGACATCATCCTACTCCCCAACGACGAGGACCTGGACCAGCGCCGCCCCTTCCACAAGGGCACGCGCGTCCTCGCCCGCTATCCCAAGACATCCTCCTTTTATGAGGCCACCGTCGCGCGCAAGGTCGAGCGTCAGAAGCGCGTCGTCGAGTACGGCCTGCGCTTCGACGGCGACGACCGTGATGACTCGGGTGACATTCGCGTGCTCAAGGTCTCCCCGGAGGAGGTTGTCCTCCTCAGCGAGGTCAACGCCTGACTTTGCTTCCTGTCCTCTCAGTCACCGACAGTCAGAAAGAAAACCCAAAGATCGAATTCCAGATGCAAAAAGACCAGTGCAAGGCACTACCACGCAATGCAAGGCGGTGCAAGGCGTTGCGAGTTTGCGAGCTGCGCACGCGAATTGTGGCGAGTGCGAACTGCTGCCGGCTGCCAGCTGTGAGAACTGCGAATGCAGGGCGAATTCGCTGGCTGTGAACGCGACGCGACGCTCCAAGTCCGGCGCTGCCTGGTGCCAGGCTGCCAGCGACTCAGCGCGCTGAGCGCCGTGGTCACTGGGACACGGTCTGCTTGCGACGAACAGACTCGTCACGCGGCCGCGCGGCCGTTGTAGTCACTTCGTCAGTAAGCATTTTCTGCGTGCGCGCTGCTGTGCTGTGCTGTGCTGTGCTGTGCTGTGCTGCGCTGCGCTGCGCGGCGCTGCGCTGCGCTCGCTCGCGGCCGGCGCGGCGTGCTCTTGTGCCTCACGACAACGCTTCTCACAGGCCTCTCTCGGTCGCCTCTGTCGTTCGTCGCGAGCTCGCTGCGCCTGCTGCAGCGGACTTCGAGCGCGAACTTGCTGGATTTTCCGTGTGCACCCCCCTGTGATTCGTCCTGCGGGACTCCCAGTCCTCTGTAGCAGGCACGTGAGCAGACGCCACGCAGCGAACTCACACTGAAGTTGGCTGCCGGCTGCGCCGCTTGGCCCCTGCCAACGCAACACCGCACCCAGAAGAACGATCGAAGGCGCGGCCGCGGCTGCCTGCTTGGCGGAAGTGCACGACGCCACCAGCGAAACCTCGCCAGGCGTCGCGGCGCTGTGCTGCTCATGCCCATGGCATGGCCGTCCATGCTCGCGTTTCCGCGCTCTCGGTCGCCCCGCTCGGCGTGGCAGGCGAAACCGGGAAAGCCCGGGCCCAGCCAGACCGGATAGGCCGCGGTCTAACAGGCGCTGGCGCAGCATAGCTCTAGGACTGGCCTACGCCGGCCTAGGCCTCCTGGCAGCCTGCGCTTCGCCGCGTTGGATCCTCGCCCGCTGACTCAATCAAGGCGGCCGCGCGGCGCAGCTGCAGCGGCGGTGCGGCGGCAGAGCCCGAACGCGCAAGAGCAAGAGCAAGAGCAAGAGCAGCAGCAGCAGAGCGGAGCGGAGCGCGCGAGCGAGAGCAAAGAAGGCAAGATGCTGGCCCGGGGGTCCAAGATGCTGGTGGCGCGCGCGGGCGTGCGGCAGCTGTCGGCCGCGTCGCTGGCTGGCAGCTTCAAGCTGCCGGACCTGGACTACGACTACGGCGCGCTCGAGCCGCACGTGAGCGCCAAGATCATGGAGGTGCATCACACCAAGCACCACCAGGCGTACGTGACCAACCTGAACGCGACCCTGGAGAAGTACGCCGAGGCCGAGGAGAAGGGCGACATGGCCACCATGATCGCGCTGCAGACGCCGCTCAAGTTCAACGGCGGCGGCCACGTCAACCACTGCCTCTTCTGGGAGAACCTCGCCCCGGCCAGCAGCGGCGGCGGCGGCGAGCCCTCGGGCGAGATCGGCAACGCCATCCAGTCCAAGTGGGGCGGCTTTGACGCCTTCAAGAAGGAGTTCGCCGCCAAGGCCGTCGGCGTTCAGGGCTCCGGCTGGTGCTGGCTCGCCTGGGACCCCACTGAGAAGGCTGTGCGCATCGTCACCACCGCCAACCAGGACCCCTGCTCCACCACCGGCTGCAAGCCTCTCCTCGGCCTTGACGTCTGGGAGCACGCCTACTGGTGGGACGTGCAGAACCGCCGCCCCGAGTACATTGAGAACTCCTGGAACATCTACAACTGGTCCAAGGTCGAGGAGCGCTTCAAGGCTGCCAAGTAAGTGAAGTCCCGATTGCAGCCACACGCAGCAAAGCAACCTGCACATCGAATTCGCCACGCCCAACTCGCTACGCCCAATTCGACAACCAATTCTTTTTCTTTTTTTTTGAGTCAACGCACACCGTGCGCTTGTGCCGCAAGACAGGATCGACGAAAAGGAATTCCGCGGTGGACCTCCGTAGACCCCACAAGGCACCGCCCGTCAAGGCTTGTGGGCGACAAAGCATCTGCGGCATGCGCGCAACCCCGCTTCGCTCGTGTGACAATGCCGTGGTACATCAATGATTGGGCTGGCTTGACTTAATGGACTCTTGAACCGTCAGAAGAAAAGACTTGGCTTCTCCGTGATGCTGCGCACCATCAGAAGCGAGGACTTGGTATCTCCGTGATGCTGCGCATTGCAAGAGGCCTTCAGATGTGCATGCATGTATCCTTCGCATTGCTTGCGCTTGCGTGCAAGCGTGCAACCTTGCAAGTGTGCAGCCTTGCAAGCGTGCAACCTTGCAAGCGTGCAAGTGCAGTCAAACCTTGCAAATACACACAAATGGTTTTCTTTGACTCGCCTCTTGCGCATCATCATGCGTAAGATAGTCAGATTCTCGCTCTAAATGTCTCTTCTCCCGCTGCTATCCCATTTGCGCCACATGAGGTGCAACCTGGTGCACATAGTAAACCACAGGCAAGCAAGCAAGCTAGCTAGCTGGAGCTAGCTTGGCTTGCTGCTCCAGCCTAGCTAGCTAAGTAGCTTGCTTGCTTGCTTGCATGCTTGCTAGAGTCGGCAATGAGAGCCCATGCCTTGCCATGCCAGGCGCGCTCGGGATGCACGCGGCTCCAAAACGTGTTCAGCCTTGTGCGCACACGCCCGGCTCCAAAACGTGTTCAGCCTTGTGCGCGCACGCCCGGCTCCAAAACGTGCTCAGCCTTGTGTGCGCACGCCCGGCTCCAAAACGTGCTCAGCCTTGTGCGCGCACGCCCGGCTCCAAAACGTGCTCAGCCTTGTGCGCGCACGCCCGGCTCCGCTTGCTCAACATCTTTTAGCCGCGCAAATGAAGGCTTTCCCACATGGGCGAGTGAAAGAAGCCAGCGTCGCCCGACTTGTACTTGCGCGCCTCGAGCGCAGTCTTGCGCAGCGTCCGGATGAGGTGTTTGTTGGACTCGATAAAGTCCATCTCGACGTAGTTGAGGTCGTACTTGGCGCAGAGCTCGATGAGGCGCGCGCGCGCGACGCGCAGGTTGGGGCGCGGCAGGCGCGGCCAGAGGTGGTGCTCGATCTGGAACTGCAAACCGCCATGAAACCAGTCCATGTAGAGCGGGCAGGTGACGTCCTGGCTGGTTCGCAGCTGGTGGCGGATCCACTCCTCGGTGTTCTTGCCGTGGAAGGTCTCCATCATAAAGTGGGAGATGCAAATCTGCACGTGGAGAATTCCGGCAAGCGCGTAGGAGAGCATGACGTAGGGGATGCGCTCGTGCGAGGGCAGCGTGGAGACGAAGACGCCAAACCAAATCCAAAAGAGCGCGAGCGCGAGCATCTCCGAGTAGCGGAAGTCGATGCGCTCCTTGGACAGCAGCGTGAGCCACGACTGCAGAATCAGATTGAAGCGCGCCAGCATCATGACCGGGTAGTAGAGGTAGTGCTGGTAGCTGACGAAGAAGCGCGAGATCATGTCGGCCTCGAAGAACTTGTCGTGGAAAGTGCTGTAGAAGCGCTTGAAGAGCTTACTGGTGATGGCCAGAAAAGGCAGGTGCTGAATGTCCGGGTCGTTCTCCACGCTGTTGCACACGCAGTGGTGCGTGTTGTGCGAAAGCTTCCACCAGCTGAGGCCTACGCCGCCGATGGCGTCGCCGATGAAGCCGGCCCAGAAGAGGTCGCGCTCGCGGTAGTGCGTCACGGCGTTGTGGCCGGCGTCGTGGCCCAAGAAGGCGATCTGCTGCCAAAAGAGCGCCATGAAGCACGCCGAGAAAAAGTGCGCCACGGGGCTCTCAAAGGCCAGCACCAGGTAGAGCGCCGGCGCGAAGAGCGAGGCGAACCAAATGTACTTGAAGAAGTAGTACGTGCTCGTGTTCTCAAAATAGCCGCGCGCCAGTAGGTCCTGGTGGATGGCGCGAAAGTCGCGCACCAAGTCCGAGACCTCGTACTTTTCCACATCGCCAATGTAGTACTGCGGCATCCACCGCTCCAGCACGGCGGCGGGGTGGAAGGCGTTGAAGGCGTCCGTGCCGTCCTTGCCACTCGTGTGCACCACGGGCCGCCAGCCGCCCGGGTGGCGCTCCACGAAGGGCGTCACGTCGAACACCTTGCCCTCCACCACGATCCACAGGTCGTCACGCGCGCCGTGCTTCTTGATCTCCTCCCACGAGTACGTCTTGCCGCCCAGCTGCTCGCGCTTCTTGGCGTACACGGGCGCCTCAGCCGGCCGCGCCACGGCCTTGCCCAGCTCCTCGCGCCACACCATGCCCTCTCCCGGCGACTTGGGCTCGCGCGTCTTGTACTCGCCCACGTCGGCCTGCCTAAACACAAACATCTGGCCCAGCAGGGACGCGAAGCAGACCGTCAGCATGACAGCCAGCGGGACGCCCTGCTGCAGCGTCATGCCCGCCACCAGCGCCTCGGCGCCGGCCTCCGTCGCGTTCATCTCGCTCGCTCGCGCGCGCGCGCGGTGCGGCGAGGTGCTGTGCGGTGAGGTGCGGTGCGCCTGCAAGCCGCTACGGATGACGACGGCGGCCGCAGGCCCCCACCCGCCCGCCACCTCCTACCCGCCACCGCCTCGACTCGACTCGACTCGACTCGCTGCTGCCGCCGCTGCTGCCGCTCGACTGCGCCACGCTGCGCCGGCCCGGGCGCTCCGCCTGCCCTCCCGCGCCGCCCTCGTGCACCGCCCGTGGCCAGCCGCCGGAGCCAGGCTGGGGTTCTGTCTGACCGCGCGCGGCGCGCGGCGGCGGCCGCCGCCGCGGCCGCTCACTGACACTGCCTGGCACTGCAGTGGCTACAGTGCCGCTCCACCTCAACTTCTGACTGTGAACAAGTTGTGCCAGCCTGTACTTGGCCGCTGCCAGCTAGCGCTCCAAAAACTTACCGGCCACAGCAGTGCTGTCACTGCTGCCAGTGCGGCGCCGCAGCAGTGCCACTGTGTCCAACTGGCGCCGGGACGCTTCGACGCCAGCGCCGCAGCGCAGGCTGTGTGCAGTGCTGAGCGGCCCTGGGGCGGGCCGGCGGCCACAGCCTCCAAGCGAAGCGAGCCCAGTAAAGATTGCTAAAGCTGCCACTGGCGAAGCGTGGCGAAGTTTAGCGGCACCGCAAACTGTGGCAAAAAAAAAAGGTGGTGGCTCCGAGTTCGAGTTCGGGTCCGAGTCCGAGTCTGACTGGCTGACGGTGAGTCCCGGCCAAGTCCGAGTCCGAATCAGACTGATGCAACTAACGTTAAGTTCATTACGGGCAGCACGGCGGCGCTTCCGGCCCTCCGAGCTCCTGCTCGCCGTGCCTCGTGCCAGGAAACCACAGCGGTACTTACAGCAACCTCATACTTGCATCTTCGTACCCCCCTTACGCGAAGGCTCGCGAAGGCAGCCACGCCTGCTCCGCCTGGTCTAGTATAAGGCGCCTCGGATGTATCCCACAGCCCCAGTGACGGCAAATCCTCCACCCCCCCCGCACCCCCGCTCAAGACCCCCCGCTGCGGCGCCTCCTCGGTCGCGGCACGCGCCCTCGGCGCCCCGCACTCCCCCGGGCACCAGCCCAGTGGCGGCGGATCCCCGCGGCACACGCGCCCGGGAAGGTATCGCCGGCCGCGCTTGGCGCAGCGCCGCAAGTGCGCGAAGCGGGCGCGCGCAAGTCGGGCGCGGCGCGGCGCAAGTTGGCGCGCAAGGGCCGCAAGGGCGCGGAAAGGCGGCCGGCGAGCCCCGCGGCGCGTGCACAGCTCCGCGCGCGAGTGGGCGACTTGCGCGGCGCGGCGCAAGTGCGGCTCTCGCGCGCGGCAGTGCGGCTCCGCGGGGCGCCAAGTGGGCAGGTCGCCCGCGCAAGTGAGCAGACGCTGAGCCCGAGTCGGCAAGGCTGGGAAGGAGGAAGAGAGCGGGAGCGGGAGAGGGAGGGAGGCGCGCAGGGCGCGGCGCGGCGCGGCGGCGCGGCGCGGCGCGGCAGACGAGCCTCGCGCCGCCCCGGCCAGAGCGGCACGCCGCCGGCCGCGAGCAGCGAGCGCGGCAGCCCCGGCGGGCCGGGCGAGCGGACAGGCGGGGCAGCCCAGGCCAGGCCAGGCTAGGCCAGGCCAGGGAGGCGCGCGGGCGGCGCAGCAGGCCAGGGCGCAGGCGCGCGCGCGGAGCTCGCCGAGGCGCGCGCGGGGAGGGAGAGGAGGCAGGGCAGCATGAACAATATCAAGTGCGTGGTCGTCGGCGATGGCGCCGTCGGCAAGACGTCCATGCTCATCGCGTACACGGAGGGCCGCTTCCCGACGGACTACGTGCCGACGGTCTTCGACAACTACGAGACCAACCTCACCGTCGACAACAAAGAGACCTATCTCGGGTACGTTTGCTGAGGTTGACTCAGAGCGACTTGGCTGGCCGGCTGGCTGGCTGGCTGGCTGGCTGCTTCAGCGTCAAGGATGACAGCACCACGCCGGCCTGCCAAGGGAACGTGCGCACGCAGACCACAGCGAGGGACCCACGGACTGACTGACGGAGAGCCACCGCGAGTACAGCCTCTGGGACACCGCCGGCCAGGAGGAGTACACGCGGCTAAGACCGCTGTCGTACCCGCAGACGCAAATCTTCCTGGTGTGCTTTGCCATTAACTCGCCCGTGTCCTTCAAGCACGTCGAGACCAAGTGGAAGCCAGAAATCCAGCACCATTCTCCAGGCGTGCCCTTTATCATCGTCGGCACCAAGTCCGACATCCGCCAGGACGCCAAGGTCGTCGAGAGCTTGCAGGCCAAGGGCAAGCCGCTCAAGTCTTTCGAGTTCTACGCCTCCGAAGCCAAGCGCCTCGGCGCGCACACCTACATGGAGTGCTCCGCTCTCCGGATGACCGGCCTTGACGACCTCTTCAAGGAGGCCGTGCGCGCGGCCACCCGCGCCAAGGTCCACCCGGCCGCCGCCATCACCGACGGGACCGCATCCGGCAAGTCCAAGCGCGGCGCCGTCAAGTCTGTCGGCGGCAAATCTACCGGGGGCGGCGGCGGCGGCGGCTGCGCCATCCTCTAAGTTTCCCTTTCGCGCGCGCGTACGCACTGTGCACGCGGGTAGCGCGACTGCCGCATGCACGCAGCCGCCGCGTGCGCGCAGCCGCACGCGTGGAACCGCTCGCACGCCCCACTCACTCACTCACTTCCCGGGCCCGCGCTCGCTCTCGCCCTGTGTGTCGGGTCGGGCCGGGCCTAATCGAGCCGAGTCGGCCAGCCGGCGCTCCTAGCCCGAGCTCTGGCCAGCCCTCCCCGTTTGTGAAAGATGACGAGAAGAACGACCGCAGCAACCAGTGCAAGAAGATGAATCAACCTACCAATCAACACCATGACGAAGAATGACCCAAACATGAGAGCGCAAACCGGATTTTGTTCAACACCATGAGATTTGCGTTGAGGCGCACCGGTGCAAGCGTTTGCAGTGATGCGACCACGTGGACGCAGCGAATGTTGAAGCTGGCGAGCAGAGATTTCCTTTCCACACCCGGGCGGTTTGTGCACCCACAAAAAGGCGATCGGAACCATCTTCGTCGTAATGCTTGCATGAGCTCTGGGTCGACCTTTGAGCTGAGCGTCATCGTGGCGTTGGCGAGCGCGCGCCGTTGGTTGGTGCCCACCAGCTTGGGCCGTGCGGAAGCTGCCCTCGCTAAAACCTCGGGCTGGCGTCAAATTGCGCTGCCCCTCGGAGCAATCTCACGTGCGCACTCGCTTGCGAGACCAGAGCGTCTTACGGCGGCAGCCCTGCCCTACCATTACCTGGAGTTTCGCTCTCGGGCGTCGCTACGTTCGCTGACGACGAGGGCTTTGAGTCATCTCGACCATGGACTTTTAATAAGCCCTTGTCGTCTTCATTGACGTCCCACCATCCTTTCAAATTGCACCGCACGATCGCCGTGACAAGGCAGGCCAGGGCAGGCGCCGGTAGCTGGCAGCTGCCTTCAACGCCCGTGGCGCTGGCAGGGCTAGCGCTAAAAGGCGCTCTGGTCTCGCAAGCGAGTGCGCACATGAGACTGCCGCGAGGGTCAGCGCAAATGAACTTCAGGCCGAGATCTTAGCGGATGCAACTTCTGCACTGCCAAGCACCGGCGCGCGCTTGCGCACGCCGCGACCACACTCAGTTCCTCGGAGTGCAAGGTCGACCCAGAGCTCAGGCAAGGGGTGTCAACGATGGTCTTCCCGCGGCCGTGATTGTGAAAACGCCTTTGGCGCTCGCGGTCTTGATCGCTTGCTCCGCGTTGGTTGGCGGCGCCCAAGGCGTCGTCGTCTCTAGCCGCGTCCAGCCCGTCGTCCCCGTCGCCCGTGTCCAGCTCCCCCATCCCCCGGGTCCCGGTCCTTGCCAATTTCCTGCAAATCTCACTGCCCTCGACCCCCAGCGTCGGTTCCCGTACTCGGCCAGCATCCTGTGCACGAGCTTGCCCGGCCCTATGAATCATGTCTTCTTGGCCGCCCTGAGCTCTCTCTCTCTCTGGTCCAAGTCAAGGCGCAGGAAAGGCGTAAACTTGCCTCGGCCGGCGCCAGCTAGCTACTACCGCGCTCTATCAGCCCATCAACCTGTCTAGTACTCACACATCCGAATGAGTCACTGTGTGCCATAAACCTTGGCTCTTAACCCCTGGCAGAGCAAGCAACTGGCCAGCCATGTCGTCTCACAACGGTACAGGCACACGAAACAGCCCTTGTGCCCCCTCAGCGGCAATAATTCACGTGAACACGCTGCGACTCGTTCGTTGATCAAAGGCAAGAGCCCATGAATGCCCCCCCTCGTCTTGGTAGAGGAGAGTGAGTCCAAGCCTCTCTTCTGTCTCTCTTCTCTTTCTTCCTCTCTCTCTCTCATTCTTTTCTCTTGCATCCATACGATAAGATAATTGAGCAAGGGCGTCTTGCGACGCGCCTTCGGCGAGTCCAACCGAGTCCCCTGGAGGCCAGAGTCTCCGCGTCAGAGGCTGCATGGGTGATCAAGGCTTAGCGTTGCTTGAGTGGCGTTCCACTACCTGCTACGAGTACCAGGCACGAGCTCGTGACGAGATGAAGAAGAAGAGTGCTCAGATTTTGCGACAGTAGTCTCGGCTCCCTCCGTTGCTGCGTCACGGCTGAGTGTAATCATTGCTCGGGCCAAGGATGAGGACGTTCTTCAGAAGAACGCCTGGTCCTCCCTGTGCACACCGGTGACCATCGGACTCGCTTCTGGACTCTATCTGGCCTGCCTTGTCCAGAATCCTCGTAGACTGCCACAAGCTGGCTGCTGCTAGCTTGCACATGGTCTGACCACTGCTTGCCGTGCGAGATACTACTGTGCATGGTGGGCTTCTTTGGTGGGAGCTCCTGGCTGTCATGACAGTCCGTGGACGGAAGAAGCAAGCGCGATCAAGAACTCTTAGAGCCCAGCGCTTGGTCTCCTGCCGCGACTCGGGTTCGAGTTGAATTGGATGTTCTGAAGATCTGAAGCATGTTATATAGAAGGAGAGCCTCCTCGTTAAGCTTCTCAGTATGCTTTGATGAATAATGAAGCTCTTGGCAGTCAGTTAGGGGAATTTTACTTCATGCTTCTGAATGTCCATATTAGATGCTTACTAAAATTGAAAATATAATATATAAATGAACAAATGCAATCGTTTCGCTGCTTTTTCGAATTTTTAAAATCAATTTTTGTAAAATTTGTTAAAGAAAACTCCCAGATAATTAAATTTCAACTATTTTGTCTAAATTGTTGATTAAAAAGTTGTTCTCGAACCTAATAGTTGATTCATTCCCATGAATCTATAAAGACTCAAACTTCAAGTTGGTCTTTCAGTAGCTCTGAAAGCTCGCACGCCGCGAACATCGCGCGTCTAGGCTGAAAGAACTTTCCAGCCCCTCTATTCATCGATTTTACCGCGTTTGGAATCCTCCGGCGGCCTCCAAGCTGTCAGACTGCATGCTCGGCGGGCTCGGGCTCGCCCAGGGCGGCCCTACCCCGCTCCAGGTGACCTGTTCGGCAAGTACTAGCGCGAGAGAGGGAAGAGGGTTGAGCTATTTTCTTGGTCTGCTCGCTGGCCTGGCTTGCGGCGCTGGTCAAGGAGTCGGAATCGGCAGCCGGTGATGACGTCGCCTGCCTGGCCGGGTACGGCCGTGTGTACGTACGGTCAGGCGGTCATAGGGCCGGTCGTGTGTGTCCCTTGGCAAGCCCTGCAGCCTCGGCCAGGTCGCGGTGCTGTGGTGTCACACGGTAGCTAGTGAGCACCTCGCCGGTGGTGTTGTGCACGATGCCGTCCTTGCCGCCGTACTTGACCTTGATTGCCGAGGACTTGCACAGCAGGCTGTCACGGGCTCGCCCACGACGGCCCCACCCCGCGCCACCTGCACGGCAAGCTAGTGACTAGCACGAGAGAAAGAGACGACGATTGAGATAATCAATCAATCTTGGCCTGCCGGCTGCCCTGCCCTGACCTGCCGCGCTGGTCAAGGCGTCGGACGGACTCTGGAGCCGCTGACGTCGTTGCCTTCCCGGTGGGGTCGACCATGTGTATCGTACGTACGGTGAGGCGGTCATAGTCTGTCCTTTGCTTGCTCTGCAGCCTGGGCTAGGTCGCGGTGCTGTAGTAGCTGGTGAGCACCTCGCCGGTGGTGTCGTGCTCGATGCCATCCTTGCCACCGTACTTGATCTTGAGCACCGGGACTTGCTGGCAGTCACCAGCTCCAACTACGGCAATAGCTTTGCTTTTGGCCTTGGCCCGCCGCCCAGGCCGACATGCCCGATTCCTGTTCACTAACTTCACCAGCGTGAGAACCTCCTCGCCAACTTTGCCCGCCAATTAAGCGCAGAGTGGAGTCGAGCCGTGGACCAGCCGGCTGAGCCGCGCGCTTCTAAAATTTTAGAGGTCCGCCGGCGGCAGCATCGTGGAGCCCGAGGCAAGGAAACCCGCTGCCAGCACAATTGCACGATGCGGCGCATCTGTCGACAGGTCAGCGGCACCAATACCACCTCTTCGGAGCACCCCTTCAGCGCTCGCGCAGACGGCCGCCTCGAGCCACAGCAGCAAGCAGGACAACACCTTTTTCGGCCCGCTCCTCTCGAGCAGCTGGGTGCGCAGAGCAACTGGGGGAATTCCGCAATTTAGGGTAGGGTGCCTCGAAGGTTTGGTCATGTCATCAGCTCATGTGACAAAGAGTGGCAGAGGCTAAGAATATTCTGCGCCCCACAAGAAGGAGGCATCTCTCGCCCGCGACGTAGCCTGCGCCATGTCGCCGTACACAACGCCTCACCGGCGTGTCCAGCCTCTCTCACAGATGAGCGACTTCGCCTCGACGACGATTTCGACCAGCCAAACCGCCGCCTTTCTGCTTCTCTGTGCGCCACCTGTGGGTTCTTCTCTCATTTGTCTGCGCGCAAGCTGTGGCGCCGCTCTCGCATCTGGCTCTAAGGGCCATGCCGCAGATCGATTGCAAATTGCAATCAATCTCTCAACTAGGTGTCCAAGCTAAGTATTCCTGTGTGCTGAGAAAGAAGGCTCAACACTCACGCAGATCGTAAAACTCATTGACTCTTGGCCTAGCCTTTGCCCTGGCCCTCGGCCTCGGATCGACGGCAGCTGCAGCGAAGTGATGGCAAGCAGCAATCGAATGACGTCAAGATCTACGAAGAGTGGATCATGGCCGCGGGACAAGCACCATTATCACGCTCCTTGCCTTAGATTGGGTCGACCGTGCGCTCCGAGGAGCTGAGCCAAACGATCTTGCCAAGACCTGGCGTGCACACTGGCCTTGGTGACGGGCGGGTACAGATGGTAGGCAACATGAAAAGCAGCCCAGTATGCTGTGCGCAAAGGAGAGCCAGGGAACTCCAGGGTCAAGAGACAACCAGCAACCAGCGTCAGGCAGCCATCATTCCATATCAATCCAGCACCAGATCAGCTTCTTCTTTTCTAGCTGTAAAGCACTTGATACCTCTGGCTACTTAGCTCTAGCGATGGTGCCAAGTCTGGATTTTGAGAGCTCGGTTTGTTGAGACAAAAAAAATTGCAAGCCAGGGTAACTGCAGGGGCCTGTATGCGAACGAAGCTGGAATTGCTCTCGCCGCAGCTCATCAAAGTCAACAACACACCCACCATCAACAAGCTGCCATCTTTCCCGATCTCTTGCTGCCCTCTGACAGACACCGAGCGATTCGGCATCGCACAATGCATTCGCAGCGAGCCGCGAGTCAGTCAGTGCCTTGGCCATCTTGAATGATTGAAATCGCAGCGCGAGACGTGAAGATTTTGTAGCGTTTGATGGCAATACGCAAGCGCTCGCGGTCGGCCACGCTAAGGGGCCGGCCTGCAGCTAGGGCGCGCCGAGCGGAGCGAGTGTCTGCGCTCTCCAGCTCTAATCCAAGGAGGACAAGCTTATGCATGCCTGGATTGAATGCCAGGTCTTGCAGGTGTTCTAGGGCCAGGGCTTGCGCGGCGCGGCGCCAAGCTCGTGTGGCTGCGAGAGCCGCAACCAGAGCCCCAGCCGGTTCGGGAACCACCACAGCTACCGCAGGTCACAATGCTTACCCAGTGCAACATGCGGGCTGTGCTACAATTCGCTGATGCTGACGTCGACTATCCCAGACAGTGTCCATCCGACATAGCCTTAGCACAAGACGGTGTCATGCCTGAGAGGCAACGGC
This sequence comes from Thraustochytrium sp. TN22, assembly GCA_013306675.1. NCBI lineage: Eukaryota > Bigyra > Thraustochytrida > Thraustochytriidae > Thraustochytrium > Thraustochytrium sp. TN22. Next base: position 13,588 of record JABLUY010000118.1, on the reverse strand, counting down.
TGTTCCAAAGATGGCTTGCGGCGCGAGCAAAGAAAGTTGACATCCTGTTTGACAGTGAATCAATGGATCACAGCGTCAGCAGCACGCAGCAAGTGCGCTCGTCTTTATTCTGTGCAGCTCCCAGTGACGAGGATCGAAGTCTCGGCTCAGGTTGCTTCCCTGTGACAACGCTCACTCGCTCGCTAGTGACTAGGCTAAGGCTTGCCCGAAGCGTACCCTATGACAAGGCTCTCACAGTCAGGCCAAGAACTTGTGCCAACGGCCTGCGCGACGGGCTCGCGCCACGGGCTCGTGCCCAGGCGTCGTCACACGCGCTCACTGGCAAAAGAACTTCACCCAGCACCCTGACAAGGACTGACAACCTCGCAGTGAGGGAGTCAGTCACCAATCAGACACTCACTGTGTGAAACCGTGAAAGTCGCAGTGGCAAAAAAGAGGCCAATAGACCAGAAACAAAAAATTGGACCTAATGCCCCCGGCCGGTCTCGATCCGGCGACCTAGCGCTATCGTATTTGGTTCAAATACCTTTCTATGAGACGCTCGCAACTGCCAACTGTGCTACGAGGACATTTTTGCGCTTTGACTGCGCTGACCGATTGGGCGGCTGCGGTCACACATGAGGCCTCCTCCTCCCAACCACCCATCAGCCACCAGTGGCCGACCAGCGCTCTGCAGCCGCTGCTGGGTGCGGGCGGGCTGGAAGAAGGGCGTGGTGGCCATCGTCGAGGGGCGGCGCGCGGGGCGCGCGGCGCTGTGTGGAGGTCTGCGTGCTCACCATATCCCCGCCCGCCCCTTCGTGATCTCGCATCGAGCATCACATGATGGACGCTGCAGTATTGTCCCCCAGAGACAAGATCGAGGTAAAGAAAACACACAGGAGCCCAAGGGGGCGGGGGCGGGGGTGTGACTGGGCAAGGCGCGCGCGAAGCGAGGGCATCACGTCTATGCGTGTGATGAAAGGGAAGCATGCTCAAGGTACAGCCGTCAGTCAGGGCTCAGCAGTCGTTGGCCAGGAGTCATCAGTCAGGGTCTTGCTGCCGGAAAGCCCTCGTTCTCGTCAACCAAAGCAAAAAGGACAAAAAAAGGACCCAATGCCCCCGGCCGGTCTCGATCCGGCGACCTAGCGCTATCGTATTTGGTTCAAATACCTTTCTATGAGACGCTCGCAACTGCCAACTGTGCTACGAGGACATTTTGGGCGCTTCGACTGCGCTGGCCAATTGGGTGGCTGTAGTCGCAAATGAGGGCGGGCTCATCGACCTCCAACCAACCATCAGCCGCCGGTGCTTCGCACTCGTTGCTGATTGCGTGCGGGCAGGAAGAAGGGCGTGGTGGCCATCGTCGAGGGCCGGCCCGTGGGGCGCGCAGAGCGATGTGGACTCTGTGGACGAGGTTGAGGTGTCCACCATTTCCGCGCCCGCCGCCGCCCCTTCGTGATCTCATGTCGTGCATGACATGATGGACGCCACAGTATTGTCCCTCAATGCAAGAGGCGCCAGGCGAGCTGCCCGAGGAGGAGAGGACCGGGGAAAGCAAGGCGCGCGTCGAGGGCAAGAGCAAGAAAGTGCAAGAAAATGCTTGTCAGGCTTTTCCGTGGTTGATAGAGAAACATGCACAAGGTCCAGGCGTCAGTCAGAGTGCTCAATCACTAGTCAAGCTCATCCTCGTCGTCGGAGAAGCCCTCGTCCTCGTCATCAGTGAACTCGTAGAGGAAGCGCTCGGGCTGAATGCGGATGCGCACGGACCCGCCCGGCGTGAAGCTGCCGCGCACACCGCTATCCTCCACGGCGGTCGTGTTGACACGGCCAGCCGCAGCGGCGGTCGTCTGCTGGGCGGGACCCTTGTCCTCGCCACCCGTAGCAAGGCGGCCCGCTGCCTTGCGGCGACGCGCCATGCCAGCGATGTAGCGGTCCGCCTTTTTGCGGTCAACGGACTCCAGGAGCTCCTCGTCGTCCTCGTCGTCCTCGTCGTCGCCACCAATGTCGCCCAACTCATCCTTGTCACGGCCTGCCTTGGGCCCAGGCGTGGCGATGCTGGTGTCAAACGCGAAGGAGGTGTCGCCGACCTCAGCTGCTTGGTCCTCGTCCTCGTCCTCGTCGGAGCTGGTCGCAGTCGGGTCGCGGCGGGCAAGCTTCTTTCGGAAAGGCGTCGCCGTGAAGAGGTCGTCCTTGTGCTCACGCTCCGAGGCGCGAAACACCTCGCGCACCTGCTCGCGGAATTTGGCTGTATTCTTCCCCGCCAGCTTGCGTGGGCCCGCCTTGGCCTTGTTGGCGCCGCCGGGCTCGTCCTCCTTGGCGCCTCCGCGCTTCAGCTCCAGGTTGAGCCGGTTTTGTCCCGCGCTCAGAAACCACTGATTGTAGCAAGCCTGGGCGCTGCGCCCGGGGACATACGACGCGACGTGCGTCCAGAAGTTCTTGTGCGTCGGGTCCGCGCGGGCGTGGCCCTCGCGCAGCCGCCGCTTCTCATCCGGGGTCCACTCGCCATTTCGCGGCCCGCGCACCTTTTCACGCGCGCGGTCCACCGCCGCCGCGCGTTCCGCAGCGCCGCCGTACGTGGAGTCTCCCGACAGGCTCGTCGAGCTCTCGTCATCGTCATCGTCATCGTCATCGTCGTCCACGTCATCCTCCCCCTGACCAACGAGGCGCCGCGCTCTTGGGCTTGCCTCCTCGCGGTAGTTCACAGAGCCCATGACTCGAAGCCGGCGGCTGCGCCGCACGCCATCCGCAGCCTCGGGGCTTGGTCTCTTGCGGCTCTGCGTCTGCGTCTGCGTCTGCGGCTCGACCGGCTTGCTCAGCTCCGCCTCGTCCAACGCGTCCAGGTAGTCTTCCGCGTCCAACGCGGAGCTTGCCGCCTCCTTGGTGTTGGCCCCGCCAAGTGCCTTGGTCTGCCTGGCGGCAGTCCTGGTCCGCCTGGCGGCGGCCCTGGCAGGCTTCGTAGACTTCTTGACCGGCTTGGCGACCTGAGCCCTCTTCTGCTTGGCCGGCTTGGCGGCCTGGGTCTCCTTGACCGGCTTGGCCTCACCGGACTTGCGACGGCCCTGGCTCTTTGCTTCGTCGGCGCTCTTCGTGCTCGCGCCGCGGGCCGCAGCCCAGGGCGCGAAGATCTCGCGCCACTCGCTCGGGAAGCCGTCCCGGAAGGCGTCCGCATCGACGCCGGCCGGCAGCTCCCACTGCGCGTCGTCGGCCGGCGCGCCCTCCAGCACGTAGACGGACCCTGACTTGGTGCAGAGCGTGCGCGCGTCCTCGCGGCGCCGGATGACCGACGAGTGCCACCGCACGCGCTCCTCGGCGCCCGGCCTCAGGCACAGGCCCGTCACGAAGACGTCCGCGCGCCCCGCGTAGGCCCTGCGCACCGCCCAGCCCGCCACGCGCGTCGCCGCCGCCGCCGCCGCGCGCCCCGCCGGCCTGCGCCGCGCCGCCGACACGCCCATCAGCGCCGGCGCCGCCGCGCCCGCGCCCGCGCCCGCGCCCGCGCCCGCGCCCGCGCCCGCGCCGCCCATCGCGCCGCGCTCGCCCGCTCGCTCTGCGCGCCGCGCCGCCGCTCTGCGCGCCGCCGCCGCGCTCGAGTCGGAGCGCCGGGCCTCTCTCTCGCCCACCTCAGGCTGGAGCGGCCCCGGGCGGGCCCGGCCGCGCAGCCGTTGCACGCGCTGCGCTTTGCGTGGCCTCGCTGCGCCGCGCCGCGCTGCGAGCCCGGCCGAGCAAAGGCAGCTCGCGAGGGCGGCTGCCCCAGCGCCGCAGCTGGCAGGCAGGCAGGCAGGCAGGCAGGCAGGCAGGCAGACCGCCTTCGCCCCGCTGCGCCGACCGGGCCCGCCTAGCGCGGCACGGCGCGGCGCGGCAGCGCGAAGCGACCTCGCAGCAGCTCAGGAGGGACGGACCGCCGCGCGGGACCCAGCCTGAGCTGCACTGCAGGCAGGATGCTCCGCTTCCTCTCGCGGTGGATTGGCTTCTGCTCGCCCAGCAACGAGCCGGAGCCGCAGCCGCGCTACACGGCCAACGCGCCGCCCATCGTGCAGCTCGACGAGGTCGACTTTGGGCACGTCAGGCCTGCGCAGATCACCAATGAGACGAACCAGCCGCGCCGCGCATCATCTGGCCTCCTGGAACTCATCGACGAAAAGGACAAGCCGCAGAGTTCTGGCCAGAAGCAGACCGTCTCTGCGGTCGACGCAAGAAACACTCACGAGACAGTCAAAGAGGAGCACGTGCCTTGTGAGGTCAAGGCCGACGACGTTGTTGCCACCAGCGAGCCCAAGCTCAAGCGCGACGAGCAACAACGCGACGATGGGCGGGTTGAGGTTGACGAGGCCGCTGTGAGCAGCGAAAAGCAGCTGGAGCTGCAGGCCGACGTTCGCTGTGAGCAGGAGCCAGGGGTGCCAGCTGCGGAGTTGCGCGATCACAAGTCCCAGGGAAATGTTCGAGAACAGATCTCGCAGAAGCAGAGCTTGCAGGACGGGACAACGGATATGCAGGAGCAGACCCCGCTGGAGGATACCACGGATGCGCAAGAACAACGCTCGCTAGAGCAGACCCCGAATGTGCAAGAGCAGATCTCGCAGGAGCAGGACAAGACCACGGATGCGCAAGAACAAGGCTCGCAGGAGAAGACCACGGATGCGCAAGAGCAACGCTCGCAGGAGAAGACCACGGATGTGCAAGAGCAGAGCTCACAGGAAGCTGCAGAGGAGGCCCACGAGGTCGTTCAACAGCAGACGTCGAAAGAGGCGCAAGCGGACGAGCAGCAGACCACAAACGGTGACCAAGCCCTGGAGCAGCAGGTCATTGAGACGATGGAGGATGCGCTGGAGCAGCAGGTCATTGAGACGATGGAGGATGCGCTGGTTCCAGAAGATCCATCACCCGCTCCGACTCCGCAGCGACTGCGTGCGTCCAGAAATGGCATGCCTTCGCCGGCACAAGAGGAGGAGCAGCAGCTCCTGACACCCGCGCCCACTCCAAGCCGCCCGGCTCGCGGAGCTCAGCAGCTTGCCACGCCGATGCAAACGCCGAGCGCGACCGCGGCCTCGCCGCTCGTGGACGAGGCCCCTACGCCCAAGCCGGCCCCGAAGATGCCCCCGTCGCCCGCAATGACTCTGACGCCGCAGGCGCAGGTGCAGGCGCAAGCCCAAACTCCGAAACAGACGCCAGCTCAGACCCCGTCGCCGCCTTTGCCGCACCTGCAGCAGCAGCAGCAGCAGACCCCACAAGCGTGCACGTCTCTGCACCAGGCACAGGCGACGCCTTTGCAGGATGCGACCAATCTCCAGAGCGAGACGCCGATGCAGACTGCGACAGCAAAGAAGCCGCTTGGCTTTGGCGTGACGCCACGTGACCCGCGCTTTCGGAGATTGCACGACCCGGACGCACCAATTAACGTACAGGAGCAGAGCTTCTCCAAGCGTGTGGAGAGCGCAATGCGGCGTGATGCGGTGCGCGCCAAGTATCGGCAGCCTCGCAAGCAGGAACAGCCCGTGCAGCGTCTGGAGCTCAATGCCGAGGTTGACGAGACCGCGGAGGAGGAGGAGTCGTCATGAAGCACACAGTAATTGAAAAAGACATTGGAGATGATTGCTCTTGCTCGTCATGAGCTTCTTTGCTTATAGGCTGGCCCAGTGCTCTCAAAAGAGGGCGTTGGCAACGAGACCAAGCATGGCCAGAAAGGTAGCCACCTGGACGGTGCCTGCCGGGCACTCGCCCTCCACGACAGCAATCGAGGCGTCGGCGTCATTGGACGAGCCGGTGATCTGGAGCTCGACGTAGTCCTGGCAGTCGTCCGAGTACGACCAGTAGCAGCAGTAGTAAGCGTTCGCGAGGTCGTTCGCTAGGGTGGCTGCCAGGGTATCGGGGTTCGAGTCTTCGGAGGCACTCACCAGCGCCAGGCAGTCCGCGTTCTGAAGGCAGGCGTTCACTTGAGCAGCGCAGGCCTCGTTCAGGGCAGTGCCGTTGCACTGCTCCCAGTCCTTGGCCAGGGCGGAGAACTCGGTAGCCTTGGTGGAGACAAGCATGCAGGCCAGCAAAATTGCGGACAGCACCTTGACCATCATCATCATTTGAAAGCTGTGGCTCTAGCTATAGAGTTTCAAAGGGCTTTCAAGTTCGGGGTTTGCCATGCGGGACGCCTCCTCAGGAACGCTTCTCGGGCTCGTGCACCGCAGACCGGCCGTTTGCGGTTCGCATCATGCGATCCTGCTGCACCCCGTTCGAAAGCACCGCATGTGCAGCAAGCATTCCGCGTCTCGTAGGCGACACCCACTTGCGTTCGGCCGGACGCTGCATACAGTCAGCACGCGGCCAGCACGAAACCTTGGCACCCGCAAGTCTTGCAGGACAGCCACCACTTGCGGTTCGCCTTGAGCGCTACGATTTGTGCGGAGCACGCGCCAGAGGCTGCGGCGTTCATCTCGGCCTCGGCCTAGCAGCGTTCGCGACGAGTAGACTGCCTGCAAAGAGCTAGTTTGAGCACGGGGCTGCCGGTGCGCGGGGCTTCTCCTGTAGTTAGCTACGAGCTGTACCTCCTGCCTCTGGCCGCCATGCGGTTCACCGTGCACCTTTGAGAGCTTGAACGCGCGGCGCTCAGCCGCCGCACGCGGCCGCGTCTATTTACGGGCTGTAGTACCTCCGCTCAGCCTGCCGTCCATTACTCTTAGGCCTCGCCGCCTCGGCCTACCCAAAAGAGGGATACTACGTTGGTACCTCTGCGTGTCGCCTTGAAAAGCGTGCCGGCTGCCAGGGCCGGGCCGATCCCGACGCAGCCAGGCTTCGTGACCCCTCTCGACGTACAGTGCTTCAAAACGCAGACCTGGAGGATGATCGGGCCGCTCTGCACAACGTGGTGCGATGCTGTCAACGTCACTGCATCGACTCTCTCTGCAGTCCACTGACCGTGACTATTGCAGCGCACGTCTCAACTCACTGCATCTCTGCTGAGTGGCATTTGGCTCCCGTGAAGTTGAACCTCCCCTCAGCGCAAGTCGGGTTTCCGACTGCTGATTGTTGACATTCGGCCCGGATGTAAGATCTGGGTGCTCGTGAAAGCTAGGCCCTAACCATCGGGAACCGCAAGTCCTGGGGGGAGATCCAGCCGGCGGCGCTTCTCACGGCCGCACAGACTGATTGCGATGCGTAGCCCCTCTCTACAGTGACGGCCGCTCTGCACACGTGGGTGGTATGCCATTGATGCTGTCAACGTCACTGCAATTACTCTCTCTCTGCAGTCCTCTGACCAGCCTGAGAGACAGAGGGTGGCCGCACCTCTGCTGAGTGGCTTTTGGTTCCCGTACGCACCGGGAACCGCAAAGCCTGGGGCAAATCCAGCCGGCGGCGCCTATCACGGCCGCACAGCCTGCCATTGGCAGTGCCTGGACTGGGTGCGTTGCCAGTGCAGTCAGGGATTCGTAGCCCCTCTGACGACCGCTCTGCACACGTCGTGTGATGCTGTCAGCGTCCCTGCATTTACTCTCTCTCTGCGGTCCACTGACCAGCCTGAGAGACAGAGGGCGACCGCGTCCGAGTCGTCAGAGCAGCGCACTCACTGTCAGCTCGCAGTCAGGCTGCCAGCGTCTCACTGGCAACTCCCTGCTGAGTGGCTTTTGGCATCCATAGGTACCGGGAACCGCAAAGGGGAAGTCGGCGGCCGGCGGCTGGCCGCGCAGCCTGCCAGTGAGCGGCCGGCGGCTGGCCGCGCAGCCTGCCAGTGAGAGGTTGAAATTTTCTTGTCCGAGCCCTGTCAGATGTCTGTACTTGTTGCTTTTTGTCCGAGCCCATCCGATCCTACCGGATCCAGCTGGACGATCCTCCGGCCAACAGAGGGGTACCCGCTGGGGCCTGCCTGCCTGTCCGGGAGGCACGTCCTGGTACCGCAATGGCATGGGAACCGCACTGCACTGTGCAGACCCACTGGCACTCACTAACAGTGAGCGCTCCGCGCTGGCAGGCCTTGCAGTGGCAGAGACACCATTCGGACTGCCGTCCGATGCGCGAGCTGCGCCCGCGGCCAGTGCACGGACGCTCTTGGCCGCAGCCTCCAGCGGCCGAACGCTGGCTTGCGCTTGGGCTCGCGCCTGGGCAGGTGGCGCCGTGCACTGGATCAGCCTGAGCGTCGAACCGCAAACATTCTTTCCGACCTCGTCACGCAGGATGCCGCCGCTGGTGAACCTCCAAGTCACTTGATCTTGCTGCGCGCAGCCCAGCCTGAGGTTGCTGCCTCGACAGCTCGTGTCCGAACGTAACGTAAAATCAAAATCATTCACTCGACACGATGAACGTGCAGGATCATGTGATGCGTGCTGCCAGGCAGACAAGCCTCAGGCAAAACGATGAGCTCGGCAGCTTCGCCAGCCGCAAGCTGTGGCACGGCCTGCTCCAATGCTGGCATAAGGGCGCCAGCGCCTACGCGAATGGCGAGGGGCGGCGCTCCATATTTCTCGCCGGAGTCGTCCATGGGGCGGCGGTTCATGAAGAGGGCGCGGTAGTGGATCTGCATCTTCGTCGGCCGCGTGCGCTGATTTGGCTTTTCTCCTGCCGCCGCAGCGCCCGCTGGGGTCTTCTTGCGCTCGCGCTTGGACTTCTTGGCCTCGTCTTTGTCCGAGACGTCGATGCCATTGCGCGAGATGAAGGCCCACAAAGGCCCGCCCCTCTTGCGGTCGGCCTTAATCTTCTTGATGGGCTTGCACGCGCGCTTGTGCGTGTCCCAGTCCTCCTTGAGGTGCTCCGGCGTGCAGTAGAAGATGGCCTTGCACGCCGCGCAGCACGCGGTGCCACGGAGCCCGCATGGGCATTTGAGGCGCGCCTCGCACTCGACCCCATCCTGCATGTGGACCGCAAGTTGGACGCTCGCGCCAATCGCCGGCTCGCCCTCTCAGCCTGTCCTGCTTTTATCTTGTTTCTCTACAAGTTCATTTGATCGCGTCCCTCTCGCGCACGGCCAAGCACGCCCGAGGCGCGCAGTGCCATGACACTGCGCGACACTGCCAGCAGTGCACTGGCACTACTACTAGTACTGCACTGCAGCCTGCAGCCTGAGTCCGTTGACTGGAGCAATGTGTGCACCGAGAAAAGCGAACCTAAGCCAAATTGCACAGGCGCGCACAGGCGCACAGGGCGGTGGCCGCGCGGCCCGCGCGCTGCAAACGACCGTTCGCAGCGCGGCCATGGAGGCGCTGCGCGAGGTTTGCTGGGAGCGGCCCACGGCCTGCGTTGAGGCGCTGCGCAGGCGCGCGGGCACCAAGGCGAACGAGCGCAACGTGGCGTTGGCGCTCAAGGACCTCGGCGTCGGTGACAAGGACGCGCGCAGGGCCATTGCGACGGAGCTCGCGGTGCTCTTCCAGCGCTGCAGATCTGGCGGCGGCGGCGACGATGCCTTTGCACGTGTCGTAGGCTACTTCCGCCGCAGCCAGCACGAGATTCACCTCCTGCGGGTGCTGCAGGACCGCGTCGCAGGAGAGGAGGACTACGCGGAGCTGCGTGAGCATTTGGAGGAGCAAGACGCGGAGCTAGACGGCACGGTTGCAAGAGAGGATTTCTTCTTCTGCCTGGACCAGCTCGGCCTCGACCTAGACGCCGAGCAGCGCGATCTCGTGGCTAGCCTCTTCCAGGCCCCGGCAGACGCGAGGCGCGTGAATTATTTGGTGTTGCTGGCGGTCGTGGACCCGACGCAGACGCCATCGCCTGGCACGGCCACGCCGCTGTCCTCGACTGGGTCGGGGTCTGCTGGCTCCGTCTTTGGCGGGGATTTGCTGCGCGTCCTCGAGCACCTTCGCGAGAAAGTGCTTCGTGCCCAAGCGAGTGGCGTTAATACGCGCGAGAGCTTTGAGCATTTCGACAGGGCCGGTACCGGCGCACTAAGCGCCGCAGATTTCCGCAAGGGGCTTGAGGCGCTCGGGCTCGACGTCTCCAGTGACCGCGCGGCGACGGATCGCATCCTCAGCGCCTTTGGCGTCGCGGACGAGGACACCGTGGACTACGGGCAATTTCTGCGCTTCTTGCACAGCGACGTCGACGCGGAGCTAGGCATCTTGGCGCCTGCAGCGGCGCTGCGGCGCGAGGAGGACGAGTCGCCGCGCGACCACGTGGTCTTTCACGACGTCGCCACCAAGGGCCCGTTCGTGGCCGGTATTTCCGAGGCGCGCAGCGCGGGCCAGCGGCGGCGGCGACGCGAGCAGCGGGACGAGGAGGCCAAGCGCGAGGAGGGCACCTTCGTGCGGCACTCTTACACGTCCGCGGGCTACGTGCGGCAAGTGATCGTCCCGGATCACAACAAGGCCGGGGCGCGACGCGGCAAGACCGTCGAGCGTCACCGTGTGGTGCGACACGCGCGGACCTCTGCGGGGCCGCCGCAGCCGCACCGCAGACGCCAGTCACAGACCTATGACGGCGTCCTGGCTCGGGACGCCACGCGGCGCAGCAAGAAGCACGCGCCGCCAACCGCGAGCGATCGCCTGCTGAGCGAGGCGACCAAGCCCAACGCGGTCGTCAAGTACCTCGGCTATGCAGCACACGTGTGCAACGACTACCCGCGCGTGGACTACCACGGGGTGAAGCGGCGCAATAATGGCGCCAATAAGCAGGTCAGCAACTCCATCCTCGTGCGCAACTTCCAGGCGACGGCGAAGCCAAACCCCAAGCCCGGCCCCAAGCCCCCTGGCGGTGACGGTCAGGAAGGAGGTGTCCAGCTTCTTCCCACGGATTGCCCGGCGCGGCTCGCGCAGGCGCTGGGCGATGCGGTACGTGCCACCACGGCCGCGCAGCTCGAACTTGTGGAGGAGCTCGTTGCGGACCCGGCCGGCGAGAGCCGCAAGGACGCTCGGCGTCGTCTGGCGCAGAGGTGGTCACACGCACTAGAAACGAACGCACAGGCTGACGCGGAGGCCCGTCGCGGGCCTCTGGCGTCCTTCGCGTACCTCGTGCAGCCCACGTTACACGCGGCGCACGCGGCGGCCCGCGTCGGCGACGACCAGGGTGCGCAGGCGTTCCTGGACGGCGTGCGCAAGAGGCTTCTACCCACTGACCTCAAGAAAAAGCGCGACCTAGCGCCCGCGGCACGGCCCGTACCCACATTTGACGTACGTACCATGCGCGCCATCTTCGACAACTGCGGGACGGCACCGGGCGCCAAGCGCGCAGACGAGCTTGCACAGGCCTTCGCAGACCAGTGCGCCGGGGGTGACGAGGTACCTCTGGGCAAATTCGCGGCCTTGCTGGAGGCTGAGGATAGTGAGGAAGGGGCGGGCACTGGCCGCATAGCGCAGCGACTCGCTGCCTTTCTCGTCCATGGCCTCAAGCTCGCCTCCGCGTCGGAGACCGTCTCGTGGCCCGCGCTACTGGCGCTCTTTCGGTGCGAGCCTGCGTACGAGGACTATGTCGTGCAGCTTCAGCTCGCATTCTCGCCAGCCGAGCTGCTGACCTTGCGCAGCATCTTTGTGCGCGCCAGTGCGAGGGGCGAGGCGCCCACGTCCGCGCGGGACGCCGTGGTCTGGGCCGGCGTGGAGCGCATGGGCAGCCACGCGAGCCTCGTGAACGCGCTGCATCTGGACAAGCACGTGCAGCACTTTGTGCGCGGGCGCCACATCGAGGCGGCGCAGGAGAAGCTCAGCGTGCATAGCGTCCACTCCTGGGAGGAGTTTTTGGCGACCATGGCGGAGTTTGCCTCAGACCTCTCGGCGCAGGAGCTATTCTTGTGGGCCAACGAGGTGGACCTGGGCGTCGAGCTGCAGCGCGCTGCGCGGCGCGTCACGGGCGCGTCGCGCGTGGCAGAGCTCAGCCCCAGAATTGAGGAGCTCTTGCATCAGCGGCTCGAGGCGGCCGACTTTGACGAGGCGCACGCCAGTCTCGCGTACGTGCAGCAGCTCATGGGCCAGCTGCGCCACGCCGAGGCGCGCTTCGAGGGCGCGGCGCTCGAGGCGCGAATCAAGGGCTCTATCGACCGGTATTTGTGCTCACGAGCCGGCCAAGCCGACGTGCAGGCCGTCGTAGCGCAAATGCGAGCCGATTACGGCACCGCTGCCACGGCCACGGGCCGCGCCTCGAGGCCAGCCTCCGCGGCTGGCCTCGAGCTCGCTGCGCACGCGATGCTGCGCAAGCGACGCGAGGCCGAACTGCGCAAGGGCGCTGCCACCACGGCGCTGCGCTCGCTGCACAAGGAGGCACACGCGTACCTCAAGGGCGCCGAGGTGGCGCTCGAGGTGGTCTTTGGCCACGCCAGCATGGAGGCCTGCGCTGCGCTCGCGCATATCGCCTCCTTTTTCCTGGGCGCCGCGGACGCCAAACGCCGCGCCAAGGCGGCCGAACCCATCTCTTGGATCATGACCGCTCTCGAGGATGGCAGCAACCTCAGCGTGAACCCCGTGCTAGCCGAGCTGGCCACGCGTCTCGCTGCGCTCCGCTCCGAGAACGGCGATCACCGTGACGCTGGCCAGCTCTATTCGCGCGCTGCCTCGCTCACGGACAGCGCGAAGGAACCTACTGTGGCGCTGCGCCGCTGGCAGCAGGCGCTCGACGCGCTGGACCACGTCCATGACTGCGCCGACGACCGACTTCTGGCGTCCTCACGCGTGCTCGAGCTCCTCCCCTCGAAAGACAGCGGCGACGCGCGCGTAAATGCCTTGGAGAAGCACGCCAATCTGTTGCTCAAGGCGCAGCGCGCCCCAGAGGCCCTTGTGAACCTGCGTCGCGCTAGAGCACTTGCACGGACGCGGCGTCGCAGGTGCGAGCTCGCTCGTCTCATTGCCTCGGCGTCAGCCTCCGCGCACCTCATGGGGATTGCCGCTGAAGGTTTCGTGGCGAAGCACGATCGTGACCACCGCGACAACAACTACTCTGCCAACGACGACGACGACGACAATGACGACGACAGCAGCAGCAGCTCTTCGTCGTCCGATGACGTCAACTACGACAACGACGACGACGACAATGTCGAGGCCAACGAAAAGCTCGGGCATCGCGGCGATGATGGCGACGCGGACCTCGACTTCCTCAAGCAACTCGGCGCATAGTTCCTCACGCAGTCACAACAGTAAAAAACGCAAATACATGTGCTCCTGATGCATCATCACCTCACGGCGGACGGCCCTCTCACTGCTTGTCAGCCGGCATGGCATGCTCGTCTGTGAGAACCTAAGTAGGACTCGGATTCGCCGGCCGGGCGCCCGCTCAGGCCGCTCAGGAGTCAGTGGGATCACTTTTGACTTCTGGTTCTCCCTCCCTCCGGCCGCTCACTCACTGTCAGAGTCACTGTCAGCCCCGCGAGTCCCGGAGCCTCGCCGCGCTCGCGAGGCACACTGGCGGCAGTGCAGAGGACCCGAGCCTGAGGAGACGTCGCGGCCGCGAGGCTTCCCGCGCCGCCGCCGTGGTCCTGCTGCAAGGCTGCCTCGGACTCGGCGGCTGACGGGACGGGGGACTCGGTCGGGACCCGCCCGGGGTCCCGCCGGCCCTCTCATCTTCTCCCTCTCTCTCTCTCTCTCTCCCCGTCTCCCTCGTCTCTCTCCGAGTCCCTCGCGCTCGCGCTCCGCGTCGCGGCTGAGGCGCAGGCAGAGCAGCAGCGCGGCGGCGCGCGGCGGCGGCGGCGGCGGCGGCGGCGGCGGCGGCGGCGGCGGCG